>OU975459.1:5450000-5754938 GCA_918857605.2 Philereme vetulata | reverse complement strand
CCAGGTCAAGAAGTGGTTGCCCTCGGTCTGTTAGGGACTCCAGCAGAGATAAAAGCTGTGAAGGCGCGAATTCAAAGAAATCCCAAACGTAAGCAGAAACTATTGGCCCTTCAGATAGGGTTAAGCAAAACCATGGTGAAAAGGGTTGTTAAATGAAGATTTAGGGCTTCGGGCATATCGAAGAAAAACAGGACATCGTTTGAATGCTCGTCTAATGAACCTGATACTGAAGAGATGCCGCGCTTTGTTGAAGCGGTACGCGGGAAAAAAATATCGGGAAATTCTTTTTTCGGATGAAAATTTTTTTACCGTAGAAGAGAACTACATCAAACAAAATGATAAGGTGTACGCACACAGTAGTGAAGAAGCGAGCAACCGTTATCCGGCGTGTCCAACGAGGTCATTTTCCATCCTCGCTCATGGTATGGTTGGGAGTTTCTTATTGGGGCTTAACAGAGGTATATTTTTGTGAGAAAGGTGTAAAAACGAATGCAGTTGTGTATCAAAATACAGTCCTGACGAATCTTGTGGAACCTGTTTCTCATACCATGTTCAATAACAGGCACTGGGTATTCCAACAAGATTCGGCGCCAGCTCATAGAGCGAAGAGCACACAAGACTGGCTGGCGGCGCGTGAAATCGACTTCATCCGGCACGTAGACTGGCCCTCCTCCAGTCCAGATTTGAATCCATTAGATTACAAGATATGGCAACACTTGGAGGAAAAGGCGTGCTCAAAGCCTCATCCCAATTTGGAGTCACTCAAGACATCCTTGATTAAGGCAGCCGCCGATATTGACATGGACCTCGTTCGTGCTGCGATGGACGACTGGCCGCGCAGATTGAAGGCCTGTATTCAAATCAAGGAGGTCATTTTGAATAAACTTTAGTGTCATAAGAATCTATGTTTTGTTAAGTTCATTTTTGGTATATAAATGGTTACATAATGAATAAACTTGTTTCAATTATTTTATATTAAACATGTGACAGAATTTATGACCTGACTAGGTATATGATATAATAACTGTAGTGCAAAGTTGACATGACGTGAAGACGTAATGAAATTACGCGGCGTTATTATCAAGGAATTTGTACTAAAGCATCGAAGTAGTGTTGTGTCGTGATGCCGTAAGCTGTGCACGGTAGTGATGCTACAGTATCGATATCTGATGTCGATATCGAATGAATCGATGAATTAGAGGACGGTTCCTGAGCTCGAATAGGACGATAACTATGATACGAACAAACCCAATTACTGTAATGATTTGTAGGTTCTGAATTTTGGGAAATCAGTAAAACACACATCGAGATTTTACCACCGCACTTCTCGACAACGTAATAAAGCTCATCCACATATCATCGACAATTGGGTATCACGCACCACACGCTTCACGCGATCTTTTCTACCCCATACTTGCAAGATAAAAAAATAAATATAAAATAAATATTGGTAGACATTTCACACAGCGCTATCTAGCCCCAAACTAAGCAGAGCTTGTACTATGAGAACCAGACAACTGATAGAATACTTATATGTTTTTTGATGTGGAATGAGCTACCATCTCAGGTTTTCCCATTAGGATACGACATGGCACGCAAGAGAAATGTAAAGAGGTTTCTACAGTGTAGGGAACGCATCGACAATACCCCGGGTGTTGCCGGTGTCAATAGGCGACGGTGACCGCTTACCACCAGGTGGGCTGTAAGCCTGTTTCCCCACAAATAACATAAAAAAAAATTAATAAAGCCACTCTGTTGTTTATGGATCATTTTTAAAAACAAATCATTTAGCAGCATTGATTATAAGCAAGATTTAATTTGTCTAGATGATAAATATTTAGGCCAAATTCTATAGATTCAGCCAGATTCTACATTACAACTTTTTCACCATCTTCTTTTGTGTTTTTAATATATACGTGTGTCGTTTCAAATATATGTTTTCATTTTCTTTTTTTTTATTTTCAAACTGGGATCTAGACTATAGATCCCAATTTAGTCTAAATATTTATCATGCACATCCATTTACTTTTGAGAAAACTGTATTCAGCACTGGTTTCGTTTTGTGTAGAGTAGACTAGCTCTTGGATGCCTCAATTTCAAAGTTTTATTGTTTTAAACTAAAATTTACGGTGCGTCTGGAATGCAAATTAATATTTCGCGATATTAGTTGGATAAACTGGCAACTCTAATGAAAAGCTTGATTATTACAATCAAAACTGACTTTCAATTCGAAGTAAATTAATAGTTGAAAGACGATGCCAATTAGGGATTAAGTGAATTACGTGTATCAAAAGCGAATGATAGACTTATGTAGACTTTAAGTTATTTGAAGGCGAAATATTTCGTAAAGTTCGTTCACCCATAATCTTCTTCATGCTACGGTAGAGTTACACAACTGAGGCGTCACAGAAATACAGTGACATTACTTACTTCAAATCGCTTAGTGACGATTTTGTGAATTGTTTAGCATTACAGGTGCAACCAACTTATCTGCGGACGGGGCATTATAAAACGTCCGAAATCTTTCGGAACTGTCGAATCAGGGAACGCTATGTACCTTTAAATCCGTGTCGGAAAGGAGTCGAAGCTTTATGGTCAATTCGAAATAGTTTGAAAATAGCATTTTGGATTAGAAATCCAATCCGAAAAAAAATGTCGGACCTATCCGAAAGCTTTCCGACGTTTTAAAATAATCCCGCTGTTCAAGTGGTCAAGTGGAAATATCCCGACAAGTACAAATCTTTATACAAATACAAACGTAGCTGTTCAGTAGACACTAGCGACGCGACGCTCTTAACTGAATAGTTAAGATGGTGGGACTTTATTTTTTTAACAGCTTGATCAAACTAATTATTGACAGTCATTAAGATTATATTGATAGTTATATTGACCTTCAGATTAAGGTATGATATCTGAAAAAAAAGAGTCTAGCACATCGTCTGATACTAGAACAATAGTAGGTACAGTTAAAACTTTCGAGACCAGCGATGAATAGATTGTATACTAACAAAATACAATATCCACCATATCAGTAGTCGACTACATACACCACACACTTTGATGTGGCTTTAGGACATTAATAGCCAGACTCTAAAGATATTAGCATGCATCATCTGAAAAAGATATTAGTAGTCACCCATTCACGACGACCTCCGTGGTGCAGTGGGCGAATAACCGGCTGAGACGCAGGAGGTAGCGGGTTCGATTCCCGCCGCTGAACAAACGTTTGCATGATCTACAGATATTTGTTCCCGGTCTGGTTGTTTCTCTATATATTATAAGTATGTATTTACAATAAAAATGTATATGTATAAGTATCAGTTATCTGGTTCCCTTAGTACAAGCTCTGCTTAGTTTAGGGCTAAATATCGCTGTGTGAAATATCCAGCAATACTACTTATGCATATACTTATTCAAATAGTGACATCTACAAAAAATACACAACGCTTCCATGGACTGACTTCCATTCATATTTTAAACTTTTCTAAACAAAACGTGTGGCGCCATCTATGTAATACATATGACAACACTTTTATATCGAGTTGCCAAACCCGCTACTTCCTACACGGGAGCGCACCTGAGTTTTACGATAATGAATATTACGGTACTTGATACTATGTACGGTAATGTATAAAATCTTTGCTTCTGGACTGCAGGAAGTAGGTACTTTGCTGTGCGCCATTTTGAACTGATTAGGATAAGGTTTCAAGGGTGTTTTGTGCTTATTTTAACCAATAATACAACTAACTATTAATTGACGAACCGAGAAGTATACTTCTCCATGAGAAGTATATGTAGTGTGATGAAGTATGAGAAGTATGGGTGGTATACCACCCATACCTGGTCGGCATACCACCTTGCCGTACCAAACGATTTGCTTTAACTTTTCTTGTTAGCACAAGTTAGGAGTGGAACTCACTTCCGGCGTATGTTTTTCCAAACCAGTTTAATCTTGGAGTCTTCAAGTCCAGAGTGAATAGGTTCTTTCTAGGCAAGCGTGCTCCATCTTCGATCACACCTTCACTTACCTTCAGGTGAGGTAGTGGTCAAGCGCTTGGCTATCATCATTAAAAAAAAATTGATAGATCGAAGCGAGATCTTCAAATCAACTTGGGTAAATCGGCGTTGTATGTATGTATGTTTGTTTGTTTGTCCGAGGATAACTTTCGAAGCGGATAACTAATCATCGTGAAATTTGATATAGACACAAATCAAAAACGTGTACACATACATTTTATAGTATTATTTTTTTTTTACTTCGTTTTAAACTTTCATGGAATATGAAACCTTCTTTGAAAAGCCAACCTCTTTGATAAACAAATAAATACTGGCAGTCTTGTTCAGTAATTTATGTTTTTAAACAATAAAAACATTCTTTTGTCCATTTCAACGGCATTTCATAGATGCGGTTTTATTTCTTACTAGCTGACCAATCCGCGGCTTCGCACGCGTGGTTCGCCAATAAAAAGTAGCCGATGTGTTAATCCAGGTTATGATCTACGTACATACCAAGTTTCATCGCAATCGGTTCAGCCGTTCCGACGTGAAAGAGTAACAAACATCCATACATACAAACTTTCGCGTTTATAACATTAGTAGGAATCCGCGGCATCGCACGCGTGGTTTGCCAAGTGTGAACGCGAGAGTGGAACGCCTTGCCAGAGTCTGTGTTTCCAGATAGCTACAACCTAGGTATCTTTAAGTCGCGAGTGAATAGGTTTCTTCTAGGCAAGCGTGTACCATCGAAGACTGCATCATCGCTTACCATCAGGCGGCATCGTGGTCAAACGAAAGCCTGTAATGTATAAAAAAATAAAAAAAAAATACATACAAACTTTTGCGTTAATAATATTAGTAGGATTCAACGATAATTAGTAACCGCAGTAATCATTGGTTATGTATCGCGAAAAATAGTCCACGAGTATTTACTGTGTAATGGAACGTCGTCATCTTAGCACGGAAGAGATGCAAAGAGCTGTAGGGAAGCTAGAAATTTTAAACAGCCTATGTTTCCCGGCATTTAGGTGTTCATCGAAGCGTAATTTGCTGACTCTGGAGGCGTTATTGTGACACAGGTGATCCATCTGAACAGCACCCAGTCTGAGGGCGTAGTACCACTCGTCGTCAAGACCGATACATCCAGGTAACATGTAGACGTGAACCAAAGCTGACTCAAATCAAATCAAAATATTTTTATTCCATATACATTAGATACATTGTTTGTACACTTGGAAAGGTCATAAGTTTTACAGAATATAATCATACATACAAAATACAAAAATTAACATTAAAACATTAAAGACAAGTCAGCAAGGACATAAGTCCAAGATACTGCCCAAGAGATCGCATCAAGGCTACGGAATGCTGATGGTTCCGCTGTTTGTCCCCAAACTGTGACTGCGGAACAGACTGCGAGAGTATGGTCTACATGAACATCGTACAATCAATTCCAATTATCATTCCATAATCAGGTCCAATTAAAAAAAAATATAGAGTTTAATATACGAATACAGCATAGAAATATCATTTAATTTAATTTAAAAAGAAAAGAATTAATTTAAAATACGTATATAAAATTAAACATATTAAAAATTTATAGACATTTCTAAGACTTTTTTGATGTGTGTAGGTAGATAGTGATGGCACAATTTTGGTGTGCCAAAATATTTAAAAATGTGAGGGGGGGGGGGCGGGTTGTTGAGATATTGGGTTTCAAAAAAAAAACAAAATGAGACTATTCAGTCAAGTGGCACGTCTAATACTAATCATACGTCTAATAAGTCGGGGTCTTTGTGAGTACATTTCGATTTTATTTTTAGTTTAAACCTTGCAGTTTTTAAGTTATTAGTAGGAATCGGCGTAGGTAGTGCTATTTTGGGTCAATGAACCTGAATAATAAGTTAATATGAATATGCCCCGGGATTGATTCCCCGATTCCCGGAAATATTTTTCTGAATGTCGATGTAAATGAAGTTACAAGGTCGATGTAAATGTGTGCGTATAGTGAAACCGAGTCCTCACTTCACCCGCGATAAGCTACAAAAGCGTGAGGGAAAGGGATGACTTTAGTGACCAATACAACATGTATTTGCTTAAAGCTGAATAGTTACTATGTAAAATACGAATTCCTAAAAAAACCTGTTAAATAAAATAAAAATATATTTGCCGGGATTTAGAAGGCATATCTATGTTATGTTAACGGTCACTAATTTCCGTGAATGGCACTACCTACGCCGATCAGTAGTTATTAGTCATAATGAAAACTGAACTTCCGTTTTAATCAATAATTATGTGAGCTGTTGATGGAGCAAGCATACCTGATGTTAAGTGGTAACCATCACCTATAACAAAGAATTGCCTCGTAGGTCACACACACACGCACATTAGTACACTGCCCTCATTAGTATGCTGCTTAGCGGTAGAAATAGGTATGGTAGTAGTACTTCCCCTTCATTATCTTACTTGTAATATTTATCTGATAATATATGTGCTATGTGACAAATAAATATGTCTATGTCAGTCTATTTTTATTTTATACTGGTGGCGTGATGTCGTGGGCTTTAATTTAGGGCCTTAATTTATTTTTGTACAAGCAGAACTCGAAGAATGGGGAGATCGAAGACAGAATTATTTTTTATTACCTATGTGATTTTAAACAAATATTTTTTCTAAACCCATATAGTAACAAGGCAAAGTCAAACAGAACCGAGCTTAAACTAAATATATCTATTAGAGTTCTTTTGACTTTTGCGCTTAAACGATTCCGGCCAAAGAACCCACTAAAAGTACATACTTAGTACGAGTAAAACTAGTCGAAGTTTCTACGCAACGAATTTAACTTGTGTCCGTTTCGAAAGGATGACAAAAGCGCATATAGCTCGTTTCACTGCGATGCGTCTGTATTCAGGTTTGCGTGAATTTTCACGAAGGCTTTTTGTGACCATTTTCAGGTCTTATTTGATGTATTTTGTTGAGGGTATGGGAATTTGTATTGGTGTGCAATTTTGTTGGAGAGCCTTATTGAAGCAATGTGTGACAAAGGCCTATGCTTCGTTTTACCTATGCATGTTCGCTACAGAGCTTTGGCATTCTCGTTTATGGTGAAAAAGATTTATTGCGGCGTCCTATTGTTGTAGTTTTGATGGAGGTATTTCTAGATGTATTCCGGCAGTCTCTGTGGGAGATGAGTGTAAGTAATTAATATTTAGAAATCAGTATTTTCGCTAGTCTATGTGAAATGTAGTAATTTTATAATGAAGACCAATTAGAAACAAGTTGCAATGTGGTTCCTAAAAGTTAAATATAATTGATTTTTTTTAACCCGGGCGAAAATAATTTACAGTAAAAGTTGTTTCGATAGATTAAATTAACTGCCTAAACATTTGTTGGCCTACATTTCACGTAATTAAAATTCGTAAAATGCCGATTTTGACGGTGGAATTTGTATTGGTAAAAGTTTCTAAATAAAACGTTTTTCATCTGAAATAATCAGTTGTCCTTTTTCGAGGTTGAGCGAACACGAATTTTGGAGGTTAGGTACAACAGGTCAACTATTTGGGAATTAAAAGATGAAGACATTGATTAGAATTATATAAACTTTTATTACCCGCTGTATACAACATTCCACAACATAAATTTACTATAAAAAACAATATAAAATTACATAAACAGTTATGACGGTACAAAGAAGTACTTAAGTACAAATACAGACTAGTCTTTTGGTTTAATGTACTCGTTCATTTAAGGATACATTCATAGATAGTAAGGGAAATTAAAATTTAAATACATTCTTGACTTCTCTATCTTATATAGTTTCGTTTGTGTTCTTTTCATTTATTGTAATATCTAAATACAATTATTTAATATCCAGATTTATATTAGTAATCTATTAACATTGCATTTAAGGTTTAAGACTTCCGCGAAAATTAAGCCTGTTAATCTTAGCACCATTAAAATAAACGTCAGCCTTTTAAAGCACATTAGCCGCTTGTAATTGCTACTAATTATCCATCTAGATTGCCTAATAATTTAATTTAGCTGAAACACCATTTTATGTATGTTTATAATTTTGAAACTAAACTACCTAATGATGGTGCGTAGAAGTCAGGTTTGATGTCATGGCTCCTCATTTGATCTTCAGCAAGGTTGGTCAACACAAGCAGTGTCTTGAATCCTGTGGCTTTGCCAAGCCCCACGTCTTGTTCGATCCTAAAAGGGTAGCTTTCATCATGATATGGTACAGGAATAGTTATTTAAAATTTAAATACTGAATATTGCGGCCGTCAAAAAAGCAGAAAACACTATCTTGATGTCAGGAAACTTTAACCTCTACATCTCGTCTCTGGCAGCATTCACTACAGCAGCGCTTATAATCACTCCAGCTACTGCTCTTAATTGCCACCAGACACTGTGTCTGATCTGCGCTGTGCAAGTATGTGGGGGGAATAAGGTCTGCACTGACATCCTTGACATCCTGCATAGGGGTTTATTGTGTATTACCCCTCTTCTAACCTGACCCCAGCTATCTTAACTCCTTAAAGTAGCGGAGTTGGACTTTGGGTTAGCAACATTTTTCCAGAGTTACCGAGATCGTCAAACACTTCAAGATAACAACGGTACCATTATTACGTAAACTCATTTGCTGTCGGTCGCATGTCGTTCAGCCAGACCGTCCCTTTCACACCTCAGTGCGTATCTCACGTGTGTAAGACAAGGCCTGACTCAGTGACAGCGATGGGCTTACATAATAAGACTACGGGAGTACCGTGTTGTGAGATTTTGTTCAAAGTGGAAGTGGTAGTGGAATTGGGAAAGGTTCAGATGTCAGCGACAAATTCTTAATTATCACCGATAAAGGGGAGGATTACAATAATATCTATTTTTTCCCAGCATAAAATAAATTCAGCAAGTCATCATCATCATCACATTAGCTAAAGGACGTGCATGGCTCAACATAGGCCTCCCCCATAGATTTCCAGTTCCAGTCCAAATTGGGTTCGTCGACAGACCTCTTTCTGGACCTATCTACTCGTAACTGGACTCTTTGTCCTGGGTAGACGTAATCGTTAACAACATCGAGATAAGGGTTTCCAACGCATACCGGGGTGGTTTGTCATGATTTTTATCATATCCATGCATATAATGTAGTAAGTAAAACATTTTAACTAACGGATGATCAAGGAACTATCACTCGTTTATCAAGAAATCAATTATATATAAATACCGCTAGCTAGCATAGTTTTAATTGCCAGAAGAGCTCGAGCAAGAAATACGTGTCATTCTATAATATAATCTTAGCTCGCCTAATAGAGCTGATCGTTAGTTGAAAACTTTGATATATTATATATATCAGTATTACAAGTTTTTTAACAATTCATTCTTTAGATAGGATATACTTTTGAAGGATGTTCTATGAAAAACGAATTAACTCACATATCACCAATAAACAGAACACGGCTGGGGTCGGTGACGCCGGCGCTCTTCATGGCAAACTCTCCAAACACTTTCCCAGGCTTGCCGAGCTGTATAGGCTCCCTTTTCACTTGCTCTTTCACGAGGTCTGTGAACACTCCCGTCCCTGGGAAATAACAAATAAAATATAAGCCTTGTTTTGCCGCTTCTGCAGAGCTTCGGGAATGTTCGCGGAGGCGCGCGTCAATTGTTTGTGCGCGACAATGCGTCTGCACTGTGCATCCCTGCTGTGGCGGGTGCGGGCTAGCACCAGCGTCCTCCTCAGCGTTATTGCAGACCGCCTCGACTATCCTTACCTGAACCACTGCCGTAAGCTCCATGTGCCACATACGGCCTTCCAAAGAGCATTATGAGTATTTGTGGTTGAGAGTATCTGACTATACATGACTTATGATAATTTTGGGTTAATTATATTTAAATTTATTTTTATTATTTGTGTGTATGTTTCTTGTGAATTTAATATGAGTCTTATGTCACTTGATTAAATTAATCATGAACAACCTACTTCAGTCCACTTCTGGATGTATGTCTTTCTTTTTTAGGGTTCCGTACCCAAAGGGTCAAACGGGACCCTATTACTAAGACTTCGCTGTCTGTCTGTCTGTCCGTCTGTCACCAGCCTGTATCCTATGAACCGTGATAGTTAGGCAATTGAAGTTTTCACAGATGATGTATTTCTGTTGCCGCTATAATAACAAATACTAAAAACAGTTAAAATAAATACCTAGTCAGGTCATAAGTATTGTCACACAGTAAAAACTTTTCTTTTAGAATGCTGGCCACAAAAAAGTTTATAGAATTCGAATTTCGAATGATTCATGAAAATAAAAATGTATACTTTTTAGAATTTTACTCATTTTTAAATATGGAGTGGACGCTTAAAGAAGACCGTGTTGCAGTTATTGCGTTGTATCGTTGCGGTTACGCGCCAATTCAAATTTTTGACATACTGAAAAATTAGAATATAACCAAAAGATTCGTTTATCGCACTATCAAACGATACTCTAGTGTAGATGACAGGTCAAGAAGTGGTCGCCCTCGGTCTGTTAGGACTCCAGCAGTGATAAAAGCTGTGAAGGCGCGAATTCAAAGAAATCCCAAACGTAAGCAGAAACTGTTGGCCCTTCAGATGGGTTTAAGCAGAACTACGGTGAAAAGGGTGTTAAATGAAGACTTAGGGCTTCGGGCATATCTAAGAAAAACAGGACATCGTTTGAATGCTCGTTTAATGGATCTGAGACTGAAGAGATGCCGCGCTTTGTTGAAGTGGTACGCGGGAAAAAAATATCGGGAAATTCTTTTTTCGGATGAAAAATTTTTTACCGTAGAAGAGAGCTACAACAAACAAAATGATAAGGTGTACGCACACAGTAGTGAAGAAGCGAGCAACCGTATTCCACGTGTCCAACGAGTTCATTTTCCATCCTCGCTCATCGCTTAACAGAGGTACATTTTTGTGAGAAAGATGTAAAAACGAATGCAGTTGTGTATCAAAATACAGTCCTGACGAACCTTGTGGAACCTGTTTCTCATACCATGTTCAATAACAGACACTGGGTATTCCAACAAGATTCGGCGCCAACTCTTAGAGCGAAGAGCACACAAGACTGGCTGGCAGCACGTGAAATCGACTTCATGCGGCACGAAGACTGGCCCTCCTCCAGTCCAGATTGGAATCCTTAGATTACAAGAAATGGCAACACTTGGAGAAAAAGGAGTGCTCAAAGCCTCATCCCAATTTGGAGTCACTCAAGACATCCTTGATTAAGGCAGCCGCCGATATTGACATGGACCTCGTTCGTGCTGCGATAGACGACTGGCCGCGCAGATTGAAGGCCTGTATTCAAAATCACGGAGGTAATTTTGAATAAACTTTAGTGTTATAAGAATCTATGTTTTGTTAAGTTCATTTTGGTATATAAATGGTTACATAATGAATAAACTTGTTTCAATTATTTTATATTAAACATGTGACAGAATTTATGACCTGACTAGGTATATAAGGGGGGCTCCCATACAACAAACGTTATTTTTTTTGCTCGTTTCTGCTCGACATAACTGATAATGACAACAGGTAAACGCTTGAAATATTCACAGTATGTTGAGTTATTTACATTGGTTTGCTTGTATACCATAATAATTATGGTGTGCTTTGCGAGCTTGTAAATGCTATTTGTGTAAAAAACAACCTGCATTTAAATTGTATCTATGCGTTTTGTTGAGCAGCATATTCTTATGCTTAGGCATTCACGACGACATTAGATAGTAGACACACTGAGCGACAGCGAACTTTATATGCAACTCGGTGCCGCTACGGTGTATACACTTCGATACTCGGTCTATATACAGAGTATCTAGTGTCTAGTTTATTGCTACACTTTCGTGCAATGACTAGTGACACTGATTTAGTATGCAAATTGGAAATATTATCTTTCATTCCTTACCTAAAGCCATTATCCCAGGAGCCAGAGGTACGTATTTGTCCGTAGCACCATTCAGAAACAGGACGTCTGGTCTGGTTAGGAAAGTTTTCGCCTTGTAAAGCTTTGCCAGATTGACTTTAAAGTCACTGTCGAATACCACCGCCCCAATCTCCTCGTCATCCTTCAAGTAATCGATAAAACTTTCATAGTAATCTGCTGCTTCGTGGGGCTGGAATATAAATAGTTATTGTTAGTAGAAGTTGTAACTATGTAGTTGTCTTAAGAAGGAAGTATGTACACATAGGCTAGTGAACATATTTTTAGTTTTTATCAAATTCCTTTATTTTCAGATGTTATTTAATTCAAATCCATATTTGTTAGTAAAAACTTAATAAAACATGTCAAATTAATATAAATGATAATATTAGAAAAGGACTTCTCAGAGGCCTCCTTTTAGACTGTCCATGCACTTCATGTTGGAAATGCTACTTCCGGCCACCAATCTGAGTATTGACCGCGTGGTAAGAAACTTCACCCAACTGATCAATTAAGCAAGCTATATTACATCATCATCATCATCCACAGCCCGACTTCACCCACTGCTGGGTATAGGCCTCCCCAAGTTTGTGCCATCCGCCACGATCCTGCGCCAGTCTCACCCATTGACGGCCCGCGACTCTAACGATGTCGTCCACCCATCTCGCTGCCGGACGTCCAACCCCTCTGCAGCCTTTCCTCGGCCACCATTCAGTTGCTACCCTGCTCCACCTGTCATCACCACGTCTTGTCAAGTGTCCCGCCCAAGACCATTTGAGCTCCATAACTCGATTCCCAACATCATGTACCTTCGTTCTTCTACGGATCTCGACGTTTGGAACTCGATCTAAGAGTTTGATGCCGAGC
The DNA here is from genome assembly GCA_918857605.2 of Philereme vetulata. Classification (NCBI taxonomy): domain Eukaryota; kingdom Metazoa; phylum Arthropoda; class Insecta; order Lepidoptera; family Geometridae; genus Philereme; species Philereme vetulata. The sequence continues at coordinate 5,742,141 of OU975459.1, read as the reverse complement.
ATGGTAAGCTCCATGGCTCTCTGTGCAACTCTTAACCTGTACACAGCCTCCTGCGTGAGCGTCCATGTCTCGGCACCGTAAGTCATGGTGGGCAGAACACATTGGATAAATAAGCGGGTCTTCAGGCTCTGGGGAGTTTTAGGCGGCTTAAGGATGTCGTCCAGCTTGCCGAACGCGGCCCATCCCAATTGGATAATTACAAGCGTTTTATAGCATTCGTTAACATTCTAAGTTCTTCATAGAAACATAATACTTATACGGGTCTTTTCTATTCGCCCGATTGGATCTTCCTTTTGTCCCCCTAAGTTCCGGTTCTTATTGTACAGCTCATATAAAAATCCTATTGGACTGATTAATAGGACAAACGGAAAATATAAATGATAAACTAGTGGTTCGCCCCGAACTGATATCTCGCGAGTCTCCCAAAACCCAAAACAATAAATATTCTTAGGGCGACTCGCGCAACGATGGCCAAACGTTTTTAGTGGCTAAATATGATTTAAGGAGTTTTCAAGTCATACAAATACGTAAAATTTAAATATGTTTAGTCGCTAACTACGTTTAGGGATCGTTGTGCAAGCCGGCCTTAATCTTTAACTAATAAAATAGTAACATGATATTTAAATCAAATAACTTGACCTACAGTTTCATTCAAATTACAGGTAACGGGAGTTCATGTAATTTGGAACCTTTTTTTTGGGGTAGAAATTGCAGTTATTTTGGATTTCAGACTTTTCCCTATATTGGTATACTATATATACTATTCCTTATAAAACTACACGTACGAAATAGGTACCACATACCAAATTTCAGCACTGTGGGGTCACTGGTGTACCCTGTAAAGTTTGCCAAAGTTAAGTTTTTATTATGGCTAATTACTTAAAAACTACAAGGTTTCAAAAAATGTTAAAAACGCTTTAAAAAAATGGGACTATCCGGCCACTTTACCAGATAGTCCCATTTTGTTTTTTTACCCCTCTTGAACCTCAATATCTCAACCCCCCCCCCACATTTTTTGCTCATTTATTCACACTAAAGTTGTGCCTTCATTAGCTACCTATATATCAAATTTCACGACGATCGGATAAACACTTCGAAAGTTATTCTCGGACAAACAAACATACATACATACCTACTACGCCGATTTGCCGAAGTTCATTATGAGATCTCGCTTCGCTCGATCAATTAATAATAGTAGTTGTGTAGAGTTTTGAGAAAATGGAGTCGTCTTGCTTAACTCCTCATTTTATATGAAAAGACGGTTCTATTAATCTATTTAATGGATGCTGTACTATAGCAATATATTTTCTGTAATAGCTGAATTACTTAGTTCCAAGTAGACAAGTTAAAGTGGACCTGGGTGGGCCACATATTTTTCTATTTTTTTTATACTACTTACATGTCAAACTAGCATGCAGTCCACCAGATTAAGTGGCTACTGCAGCCCATGGATATCCACATAGAATTCAAAACAAGCTATTATGTTGTCATGATCTACAATTTAAGTACATTTATCCTTAATATTATACTCTAAAAACCATGCAAGGGTTGTCTGGGTACTCACATCCGTCGATATTATACGTATACATTTTACACATTACGCAAGGCAGTACTAACTCGCACAACACAGTACTCAAACCGCTTGTGTTACCCTGGCTATGCACATTACCACATAATAGGTACGCTACAATAGTATATGATGATACAAGTGAGCTAAGTTGCTCATTATACACGAGGCTGTGGTTTGCAGCCGGAGCCGTAGGCGAGGGCGTAAATCAGCCGAGTGTCTGTGAGCTAGTTGCTCACGAGATTCATACGTACTTTTTCAACACACTTGCAAGGAAAAAACAAACATGTATTGCATAAATCGTTTAATTATTAAAACAATTGGTAAATGTACAGTTTTAAAAACGATATTGGATTGTTTTTGATGGCGATTTCACCGTTTGTCTAACATTGGTACTTGCCACTTCTTTAGTATCTTCATTTACTTCTTGTGTAAATGTCGGCGACAAACGTAAATCATACAAATTACTGGAAGGAGAAAGCACCAAATAACTCATGCTACGAGATGTACATGGTTGTGGGTTACAGTACGTTTTGATATCGTCACAATGTTTGAGCTTAACCATGCTTCTTAACATGAAATATATGCACCACGGCGAGCTGGGTTTGTATGTATTGGCAAGTTCAGAGAAATACGCCAAAACACATTTTCAGAAAATGACTGGGTTTTTTGTTGCTTTTTCATTGTATGAAACTATCGTAAACCGCTAAGTACTTTGCTCTAGATTTTGCAGGATTAGGCTTTCATTTGCATTTTATGCTGCATTTAGTATTTCTGGTGGGGTTAAATCTATCAATTGTTAATCTTCTGTAAAACTTGTCATTTTTACAATTATTTACCACACATCAACAAATGCGATACAAACAAAAAAATGGGAAATGGCGCGCAAGTTTCTTTTTTTTTGCACGCGCGAAATCTAAGTTGATTGATTACATAAAGCCATACAGCCTACGAGTACTTCAAAATTATAGTTTTAGTGATAAAATGTAAATATTTTATAACAAATTATTGTGAATTATAAGTAATATGATAATAATAAATGTTTTTTCGTCTTAATTAGGGATCCATTTATTTATTTCAAAAATGTAATAGGATTTTCAGCGGCATAAAACCTCTTTGTTGTTGTACAAAAACTGTATTATCCTGTTAAATTGAAAATGCTATGTTTACTCGCATATAATTTGCAGTTAGGTACTAACTTAACTTTGTAGGGATAATTCTATTATGCACTAGTGTGTTATATTATTACGCACGCGTGTGTTATAGTTCGATTTAAAGCCCTAATAACGATGTACGAGCACTCATGTATGCTCACTTTACAAGCAGGTGTGTTGAAAAATACATTATGAAGTTGTATGAAATTAACCCGTCGACAATCTCGTAAGCGTTCTAGTGCTTGGCGCGATCGGGATGCGCGACATGCCCCATGCCGGATGAATTATGCGCAAAAAACTATATTAGTTCGTATTTTAATATTATATAGACAAAAAAATGACCATTATCTGACATAAGAGCATAAATATGTGACGTCCGTAATTTGAGTACTTTTTCTTCTTTTGTGACGATATCTCAAGTCTATAGCCACCAGTACGTCGCCACGTTCATGGCAGCGTCGGAGCAGGTCATCAGTTACCCCATCGTGCAGGTGATAGGGCAAGATGGGTATGCAAGGACGTGTGCCATTGTTTGGAGTTGGGCACCACATTGGGATTGCGTCGCCGATTTGTCTATAATACCCCATTTACTAAGATTACACCTACACCACTTACATATTTGAGTACTGAATGTTTAAATTCCGAGATTTGATTAAGGTCATCCACCATAAATCAATATGAAAAAGTTTGGCCTGGTAGAGAAATACACATTCTCGTGCCTTTTCATGAAATACTTTACTGTTTGAACGCTTGTCCTATGCAGATTGACGTCGCGTAATCTTCTTCTATCATGTCACTGGTAAGCTAAACTATGTTAGAGTAGTACTTTGCCACTTCTTTAGCGTTGGGCGTGACCTTGTTGAGGTCATCTCTTGTGCAGTTGGTAGGGCATAAGGGACAGGACAGCAGATAAAACATGGACTGACGACACGTCGGTATTATCTGAGAAAGCGTCGGTTGGACGATCTCGACAACTTTGAAAGAGTATGGTGGGAGGTATTGAAGGATAGCGATAATAAGAGATAGGAGAACTTGATAGGTTAATTGGCCAATATATGTTAGTTGAAAATTGTATATAACTCACGCCTTCTACACAGTTAAACCCATAAGACTGCAACATCTTGAAGGTTTCTGGACAACTGACGGAGTACACTTTCTTCTTGAAGTTCACTGATTTTAAGTACTCTGATATCGCTATCGACGGGATCGTGAGGTTTTCCTGAAATGCAATAAAAATATTATGGAATTTTTCATCCTATTTTTACCTTCAAACTTATTTGACCTCAATTGATCCTAAATGGTACCTTGGAGCTATATTAACCCAACGAAAAAATAATGATTCAAATTCGTTAATAAATTAAGAAGTTATGCTAGAACATAAAGAATATCCAACAACTTTTATGATAAATTCTTCACTGTACACACGGCTACACATCAAGCTATAATTTCCAGTATAAGCTGACCTCGCATTGTGTAGGCTTTTCGTAGAATGAGAGGTCAGCTTATACTGGGAATGTATAGCTTGATGTGTAGCCGTGTGTACAAGCTATCCATCTATGGAACTCTCTTCCTCCAAACATTAGAACTGCCAAATCCCTTCCCATCTTTAAAACAGTTCTATTTAAACATCTGTCTGCACTACAATGCTGATTTCGCATTTTCTCATCTATCGTTACGCTACTCTTGGTTTTTATTTCACCCTTCTATTGTACACCTATATGTACACACGGCTACACATCAAGCTATACATTTCCAGTATAAGCTGACCTCTCATTCTATGAAAAGTCTACACAATGCGAGGTCAGCTTATACTGGAAATGTATAGCTTGATGTGTAGCCGTGTGTACCTACTTATAGTATTATATATAATATACTTTTTTATGATTCGTATGGAATATTTATGTATTATACTATATTATTTTGTACATAATTCATTGATGAGTACTTGTATATATGTAGGTATATTTTTATTTATTTTGCTTATGTAATTACATTGTTTATTCAATATTCAATTATTTTTATTAATAGCTACCGTCCTATAACGTTCTCGTGAAATCCAGTTCATCCAAAGGTTGTCTGGAAGAAATCGCTTTTAGCGCAGAGACCGCCACTTGTATTTCTGCGTGTATTGTTACTGGTTTTATAAACGGTTTTTTTTTTAAGTGTGATTTACAATAAAGCGTTTTCTATCTATCTATCTAATGTGAAACTCCTCCTTTTTTAAAAACGGTTAAAAATAAAGAAATCTTTTATTCGAGACAACTTTCACGTACACACGGCTACACATCAAGCTATACATTTCCAGTATATGCAGACCTCTCATTCTACGAAAAGCCAACACAACGCGATGCCAGCTTATACTGGAAATGTATAGCTTGATGTGTAGCCGTGTGTACAACTAGCAAAAACAAATATTGAATCGGTGAAAAAATACAGTTAGGTAAATGGATGGCACTACTTGTGCCATGGATGATTAACTAACGATGTAGTTTCATTTAAAGCTTTTATATTTCACACTTCGCACAAGGCATTTCCAGAGCGAAGATGTTCAACACTCAGCCAACGTCTAAAAGATGCTATGGCGACTGTCCTGTATTCTGCTCAAGAGAGATTTAGCGCATCTGGTGTTTCATACATAACATTTTCAATCTTCCTACAGCATTAACTCTATTTTCAGACACTGTACAATGTGCATTGCTGAAATATCATCTTCATCTGTGTAATCTAGCAATAAACTGTATTGAGACTAGCATACGACGTAATAGCATCGTTATCGTGAAGCCGTTTTATTGACTGACAATTTATTGCTTTCGTGAAACCTCTGTAGTGATAAAATTAATGTTCTGAAGCCAATTTTCTTAAATGCTGCTAAATTACTTGTAGAACTGCAACATCATCATTTATTATTCATTTATTTCATCTTTTGACTAATTACATGTTCTTAAATATGTCAGTACAATAATAAAAATAATTCCAATTAAAAGTAGTTAGCTTAATAAATACAATGTCACAATTGTAGAATTAAAATTAAGATGTCAATAGTGAATATCAAATTTTTAAGGTTAAATTAAAAACCTACTTAAACAATAGAAATTAATCAAAAAAATATTATAAAATAAATACAATTAGAAGCATTGTCAATTGTATAAATTAATCTGCAAAAGCATTGTCAATTGTATAAATTAAATATTAAAATTAAACACTCAAAAAAAAAACTAATTACAACGTCAAGACGTATGAATTTGTATTACAATGTCATAGCAATAAGGTTTTTATCAGGTTATTATGACATAGGAAGTCCATTTCATAACATAGGCCTGAACATAAGCAGAGCGACCGATCTTGTACGGCCTGCCCCCACCGGCTTCCAGCAACCTTTTTTTATGATATTTGTGGGGAAACAGGCTTACGATCCACCTGATGGTAAGCGGTCACCGTCGCCTATTGACACCGGCAACACACGGGGTATTGTCGATACGTTCCCTACACTGTAGAAACCTCTTTACATTTCTCTTGAAGCGTGCCATGTCGTAGCCTAATGGGAAAACCTCAGATGGTAGCTCATTCCACATCTTGCAAGTATGGGGTAGAAAAGATCGCGTGAAGCGTGTGGTGCGCGATACTCTATTGTCGATGATATGTGGATGAGCTTTATTACGTTATCGAGAAGTGTGGTGGTAAAATCTCGACGACGACGGCATGAGATCAAATAGCTCCTCAGAACATGCCCCATTATACAGGCGGTAGAATACACTGAGCGATCTGATGTCACGGCGTGACTCAGCGGTTCCAGCCTTTTGGCGAGTTTGGGATCACCGATGATTCTAATGGCTCTTCTCTGAAGGGAGTCAAAACGAAGCAACTGGTACTATGGAGCTCCATGCCAAAGATGGGAACAGTATTCCACGTGCGGCCGAACTTGCGCTTTGTACAGCAATAGCCGTTGTTGTGCCGTAAAATACTGTTTGGCACGGTTAAGGACTCCAAGTTTTTTGGAGGTGAGCACAGCTTTTGCTTCTAAGTGACTCCCATACCGGACCTCATTAGAAATTTCGACTCCCAGAATCCCTATACTCGCCGAGACGGGGAGAGGAATGCCCTAGAACCGTGGAGCTATTGTGAAAGGGGCCTTCTTAGTAGTGAACGCACGGACTTGCGTCTTAGTTGGGTTAAAGGTGACCAAATTAAGGTTACCCCAATCTGACACGCGCTCCAAAGAGCCTTCAACCTCAGACACAAGTCTTTGTCTGTTGTCTTGTCTGTTCATTATCAGGTCGTCTTTCCATCTAGTGGGGGACCGTCGTACACTGCGCTTTCCAGTGAGTGGTTTCCACTCTAGAACTTTTCTGCTTCAACCACCATCAGTTTTTCCTGCCACTTCCATTTTTAATCCTCCCGGCTATGTAAGTTATGAATGAACGAATGAAATTTTTTTATAGCACTTAATAATAATAATCTGTACACAGGCAAACTTAATGCTAGCTAAGATTCTCTTCCAGTTAACCTTTGTGTAATGCGGACAAACAGTTAATATAGGGAGTGCATATTTGGTAGAGGGAGAGGTTTAATTTAAGTTCCAAGACACATAGATACAAACAAATAAATATAACTAATCCTAGACAAATACATGGTATTTCAATAAACTTATATTCCAATAGTTAAACATCGATAAACCCTTTATATACAATTCATAAAGTAATAAATATCGTTTTAATATTATATGCTACAAAGACTTATACATTGAAACCTTAAAGATATTTAACGTATAAAAGATGCAGCAGAACTTAATTCTGAATATTTCATCTAAAATACTAATTTAGTAGTATTGTAGGTATAGTTGATCGAGCGAAGCGAGATCTCCAAATTAACTTGGGCAAATCGGTGTTATATGTCTGTATGTAAGTATGTATGCATATATGTTTGTTTGTCCCTCTCGAAGCGTTTATTCGATCATCGTGACATTTGATATACAGGTAAACAGTAGTGGCACAATTTTGGTGTGACTAAATTAACTATAATGTGGGGGGGAGGGGTTTTTGAAATGTTGGTGTTCAAGAGGGGTTAAAAAATGGGACTATCCAATAAGTGGTACGTCTAATAAAAGGCCTTTGTGAGTTTATTTCGACCCCGTTTTAATTTTTAGTTTGAACCTTGTAGTTTTGTAAGTTATTAGCCATAGTAAAAACTGAACTTTGACAAAATTCTCGGGGTACACCAGTGACCCCAAGGTGCTAAAATTTGGTATGGATGTAGCTTTAGTGACACAAATATAGGCAAAAGTCTGAAATCTAAAATAGGTAACTTCAATTTCTACCCCAAAAAAGTATCCCTTATTTACATGAACTCCAGTTACCTGTAATTTGAATGAAACTGTAGGTCAAGTATTTGGGTTAAGCATTTCGTGGCACTATTTTCATAGTCAAAGAATACAAATAATATTTTTTTGTTTTTATGGAAGACTCGCGAGATCAGTTCGGGGCGGACTACTAGTTATTTCATTGCATACTTAATTTATTATTGGTTGCAAAAAGTTGTATGTCAAATATTGAAACACATACGACGCGACGCAGCTGACACCAACCTCTAAGATTCGGTATCTATCTACCAACGACCGCTTTGAACGACTTAGGGCGGGTTTTTGTATACGTCGGTAACCAGCTGCGACTCGTTTCTCCTTGAAAACTTGTCAAAAGTTTGACACTAAATAGTTTCACTTTTTCAAGGAGGTGCGAGTCGTAGTCGATTACCGATGGATATAGGAACCCGTCATTAGGTACTAAATGGCATATTATGTGTGCCATTTAGTAACTTATGCGTTGGAACGTAATAGCTGTAATCTAATTCAAGGAATTTAAATTGCAGTCAACTTTGGCGTTGCGATCAATAGAGACAGTGTATCCTTTTAGTTAAATTTTAAATTGCATTTATAGGCAAAGAAATTTGATAGAATTTAGCTATCAAAATTGACTTACAAATCCATTTTCAATACCAGCAGCCTGGAATTTGGCCTCATACGCCTCTTTCGTCCTTATACTGTTATTTGATACATAGTTTACTGTCTTGCCATGCTTCTTCATTAGTTTGAAGAATTCCCCTGAGCCAGGTAAAGGTGCCTTTGACCATATCACACCTGGAAAATATTTATCTTGAATGTATGCAGATTATCATGTCATGCGAGTTATGCAAAAAGGAACAAAACAGGTAGTATAGGGTGCATTAAAATGCTAGAATAGATGAAACTTCTTATAGACAATCTCTTGGGTTTTTGAAGTAAAACTTCTTTACGCACGCTTGACTTGGGGAGTAAGCTGGTGAATGCGTTACGAAAAGTAAACGGAAATTGAGAGGGAGATGTAAGTTAGTGAAGATAGAAAGAGAGAGTTACGTTTCGTATATTTTTAAACGTTAATGTGCGAGTGTGAGTTACATCTATCCAAAATGAACATAGACTAATCGACCTATAGACGTGTAGACAATTTTGTAATTGAATAACTTTATAAATTAATATATTAAAAAAGAAGTCGTGTGGTATAAAGCGCACTCGTTTTTTTAATAAAAGTCGGACGATATATATGTACTAGACTACTAGTAATATTTGACCGACTGAGCGAAGCGTCTCAGTTTCAATATTAGTCAAAAAATTATTTTGTCCGTCTGTTCTCGCCTACAGGTCACATTTATGAACCGATTTTGACGAAAATTGGCAGACACGTTCGTTAATTTATTTTAATTATTTAGTCGATGGTGATTTTCGGTTGGGGAGAAGAGGGGACGTTTGCTATAGCGTTATTTATCTCGACGGAATTCAATCAAACTTATGAGACACACTAAGGACTCCATTCTACACAAGATGTTTTGAAAACTATCGAAAACGTGTGGAGTGTGGAGTGGAGGGGGAAAAGGGGGGTGGGGAGTTTTGATGCGTTATATATGAACGGGTTTCAATTTTTGAAATTTGGATTGTGGGTGGCTTTTCTAACATCTCTCCAACATACATAGGTTAGTTAGTTTTAAATCTCTGAAATGGTTTTGCTAAGCCTGGGGAAAGGGGAAAGTGTCGGTTATTGCAAGGTGGACTGTTCTCACAGAACGTAAGAGTGTAGAAGATTTTTATCTATTGTACAACAACATTAGACAACATAAACATAGAATCCATCAGTAAAAGTGCAAGAATATAATATAACTGAGAACTGAATTATCATTATGATTATGTTAAATATATGCTCGAAATATGTTTCTTGCCATTATTGTGACTGCGTACTAACAATATTCCATTTTGAATATATACGTATGTTATTGTTATTAACTGGAAACTTAATATCTAGTGATAATGATTTCCTCATTGTAATAATACTGTTGCAGATAAAGTGTAAAGCCATGGAAGTTATGTTGATAGTAACTGATACGAAGTGATATTAAAAAGAAAGATGATAAGGAAGATGTGCTCAGTAAATCTGTTTTAATACACAATATTTTGTTCGTATAAACAAATTATGTAAAAATACTCACATTTTATTTGTGAAATACGTATGTAATCAAAAATAAAACAGTTAAACCACAGTTGTGCTATATAAAGACCGATTTACGTATGTTTATGCGATCCAACAGATAGTAATTTTAATAAATAGGTATGTAAAATTTTCGTAAATATATGTATGCAAGAGTTTGAGTTTGTCAGGGTTTTGTTCTTAAAGAAATGAGTTCAAGAAAACTTTAGATTGCCATTGATTCAACTTACCGTCACAATCGGAGAAAACATGATCGAATGAATCTAGAAACTGTTTAAAATCACTCGTTCCCAATTCTAATAGGTTAACCGGCATCCCCATAACGATTATTCACTAATGTCTTACTATTTTTTAATCAACTTATTTAACTGTTTCTCTGGATTTTGTTACGAAATGATTAAAAGAACCGCGTGCGGTTATAACCTAGCCATGTGGGTGACTGCGCTTGCGTCATTCGATTCATAAATATAAACAGACGGGTTTGCACTGTTTCCATTTGATAACGATAACGTGACTGAGTTGTATTATTTTTTTATTATTTATAGTTTTTGTTTATGTTCCAAATAAATAATTTTGAATAATTTTGAAAAAAAAAAAACAAAAAAAAAAAAAAAATAGTCAAGTGTTCGACCACTACCTCACTACCCTACTGGTGGTAAGTGATGGTGAGATCGTGGATGGAGCACGCTTGCTAGAAAGAACCTTTTTACTCTTGGACTTGAAGACCCCGAGATTATACTGGATGGATGGTATACGATTTTACAAAATATTTGATAGAAATATAATTAATTGATAGTAGCAATCCTAGTCCTAGATTGATGTAGATCATTATTCTAATTATTTTTTTTTTCTATATAATAGTGGTTCGCCCCGAACTGAGACCTCGCGACTCTTTGACTTGACAATCAAAATAATGCCGTAAGAACGAAATAAATAACCAGCAAACTTGGCCTACAGTTTTATTTAAATTACAGGTAACGGCAGTTAATGTTAATTAGTTTTTTAGGGTACAAAAGGCAGATATTCTGGATTTCAGTATTTTGCCTATATTTGTTACACATAAGCTACACGCGTACCAAATTACAGCACTGTGGAGTCACTGGTGTACCCTGTGAGTTTTGTCAAAGTTCAGTTTTTATAACTCAAAAACTATAAGGCCTTAAAAATAAAAACGGAGTCTAAATGTACCAATGAACACATTAAATTTGATGTCCTACTTGACCTAATAGTTTCATTTTAATTTTACCTCTCTTGAACCCCAGTATCTTAACAACCCCCCACATTTTAAGCTCATTTAGTCACAACAAAATTGTGCTATCACTACCGACCTAAGAATCAAATTTCACGATGATCCGATCAACACTTTGAAAGTTATCCTAGGAAAAACAAACATACATACATACAACGCCGATTTGCCCAAGGTGATTTAGAGATCTCGCTTCGCTCGATCAAAAACGAAGTCGGGTTAAATACACCATTTATAACTCAAGAACGGCTGGACCGATTTCAATGATCTTTGATTTGTTGGATTTCTTTCCGCTCCGAATAGCAGAATAACTTCGGAAAAATTCACTCAAAAAATAAAATAGGAAGAAATTAATTTTCTTATACATAGATAGCTAATTATGGCCGATTGACAATTCTTTCGGGGACCTACATACATTGACAGCTCGCGTCATATGCATATGAAGGCGGTACGAAGTTTGCCGGGACAGCTAGTCTTAACACAAAATATTACAGCATCTTCATCGTGTGTGATGCGCCTAACTACATAGGTACGTTTATTTTCAATCCTTACAAAAATACATCTATCCACTCTAACATTTTAGGTCTTAGTGTACTAATGGAGTTATATAATAATGTTCAGTATTACAGGCCTTAGACCTAAAATAACATTTTAGTTATCTAATAAAGACCCTCCTGTGTCCTTCTTAACTTTCCCAAACCTATATATTACTTTTGCGATAGTCCTCATGTCAACTTGTCGTAAATCCCGTGTGGTTAAATTGTTACTGTCTTTTGAAATATCAGCTATAGATTATACCTACCGCCTGTACAGTATCCCACAATATTTAAATTGTATGGAAAGGAAGTTTTTCAACATTATACATGTTCTAAGATGTTCTAAGAAAAAGGAGTGTGCTTTAAACCACACGACTGAAGTAAAACTTCTTTAGTTCTATCTAGTATCCTATAACATTTTAATCAAACCCAAAATCGGGTCCAATCTATCGATAATGACAATATTTTATGTCACCGCACTGGCTGAGTAGCGGTAAAAATAATGTTTTCTGGAAATGTCAACCTTATTTCGAGGCACATACAGTAAGTACATAAGTTATTTTTTTGGCTGCTGCCTGTCATCTGTTGTGGAATAGCTGAACTTTTCCGTAAATCGAAGCTGGTAGATTCAGAATATGAAACGTAAATACTTTTTTGACAATATTTTATGTCACCGCACTGGCTGAGTAGCGGTAAAAATAATGTTTTCTGGAAATGTCAACCTTATTTCGAGGCACATACAGTAAGTACATAAGTTATTTTTTTGGCTGCTGCCTGTCATCTGTTGTGGAATAGCTGAACTTTTCCGTAAATCGAAGCTGGTAGATTCAGAATATGAAACGTAAATACTTTTTTATCTATAGTAAAATTAACTCTAAATTATACAGCATGAAGGAATGTTTTGTTTTTGAAGTTTGTATAATTTAGGCTAATTTGGGATAGGAGATATGCGATAAATCAACTGGCTATGACAGAAAGCGAGAAAGAAAATGTGTGCTCGCACCTGTCTTTCTTGCCCCTACAGTAATATACGAAACGTAACTCTCTCTCTCTCTTTCTATCTTCACTAACTTATATCTCCGTCTCAACTTCCGTTAGCATTTTTCGTAACGCATTCACCAGATTACTCCTCCTACTTCAACAATCTTTGACATGTATTGGTAAAATTGCTTTTTAAACTGTATTTCAAACTTCGACGTACTTAAAAACATCAATTTATGCTTATGGCACTCATAAAGAGTACAAAGTATGCCGTAGACTTATAAATTTTAAAGTGGAACTTCATAACATTTTAGGGAAAAAAACGAGTGTGTTTTAGACCACACGACTGAAGTAAAACTTCTTTTTTTAAAATATTAATTTATAAAATTGTCCACACGTCTGTAGGTCGATCAGTCTATGTTCATTCTGGACAGACAAAACTCGCACTCGCACATTAACTTTTGAAAATATACGAAACGTAACTCTCTCTCTTTTTATCTTCACTAACTTATATCTCCCTCACAACATCCGTTCGCACTTTTCGTAATGCATTCACCAGCTTACTCCCCAAAGTCAAGCGTGCGTAGAGAAGTTTTACTTCAAAAAATTTTTGTTGCACAAAATAAGTCAATCTGAGTATAGGCGAACCTATGTAATACTAAAAACATGCCTAATAAAATGAAGATATCTGACATAAAAGTATTGAATTTTTACAGTAATCATGGTATAAGTAAAAGTTCAGGAAATGTGAACACCAACGCAATGAATCAAATCAGATTAACAGAAAGAATTCCAAAGTATTTGCTTCTCCACAAAACTCTTGTCTGTTCAGACAGATTGTGTCAATATTGACGTTGTCACATTCACGTTATCACCTTATCATTGACATTATTCTGCCTCTATGCTGTCATTCTACACACTGCTTATTTTAAACTCATAGTACACATATCAACTTGAAAAGGGATCGTCACCGTATCAACTCTAGCCATTCAGTATTCTTTGTATGGAACTTCCTACTGCAACGCACACTAATCGGAATCGTAACGTAATCGCCTCGGGACAAGCTCACGAACGAACTCGGCGTCCCCGCGCTTACATCTCTCTGTACCCGAGCGGTGAAACTGGTGCCGACTAGCCGTCAACCAGCGGGCGGCGAGCTGTAAGCGCGACTTCGCCTAGCTGTAGCCAAGGAGCTGCTGATTCGCTTTGATTACGTGCTTATGTTAGGTTGACGGCTGGTTGACGGCGAGGCGAAAGGCGATACGCTGACGATCCCTTTCCGAGTTGATATGTCTGCTGTGACCACAGATGAGGGAAGTAAGGGGATAGGGTGAAAGGGCGTGGCCCCGTGTCTCAACAACAAGACCAAACTATCTTGTCCGTCGAAATCGGGCGCTAGTTGCGCTTCATCTGTCTCAGACAAATTTACTCAAAATAACAAGTTGTGCTGTGATTACATGCAAAAACAGGAGTAACAAAGTGAATTATAGCAAAGATGGGATATCGTTCCACATGTTAGTAGTTATTTCTCATGTCTGTGGCTATGACCGTTAGGGTTCCGGACCAAAATGGTAAACACGGAAGCCATATGGTGCAACTTTGTGTGCCCATCCGCCCGTCCGTCTGTCACAGCAGGTTATCTCAGCAACTACAGTATATCTAGTCTATCTAGGCTTCAAATTTGGAATAGTTACAATTAATACTGACCTTCCTCTATTGCATTGCAAGTAAATATATTCAAAATATTTTCATTTTGATGACAAAAGAGCTAAAATGGCGGACGTCAATCAAAATAGTGTAACTAGGTCAACTGGGGTATCATATCAAAAAGATTGATTTACACATTCCTTGACCATTTTTTTATTATTTTGAGATTGTAGAATTTTGAGTTATAAAAAAAAATATTTTTTGCTCTCAAGTAGGTACATTGTTAATTATTAACTTTACTCGTTCATATTAAGAATGATATTTTTGCATTACATACAAAAAATGTAAATGTATTTCAGTATATTCTAGTAGTAGTTAGGTACACACTGCTACACATCAAGCTACCCAATCCAGTATAAGCTGACCTCTCATTCTACGAAAAGCCTATATGATGCGAGGTCAGCGTATACTGGAAATGTATAGCTTGATGTGTAGCCGTGTGTACCTATCGTTGGTATATTATTATTTATATGTTTATATATTTTATGTTTGCATGCGGTTGATACCTAGGTTTACCTAGGATATCATTAATACCCTTAGGTAAAACTCATACGATCCATGTTATCCAAAGGTTGTCTGATAGAGTCCGCCAATTTGTAAATTATACATTGAATGATATTGCAAATTTTATTTTTTTTAATGTTTATGGTGTGCAATTAGATATTTTTTTTATCTATCTACACGTAACTACAGTAAAATAACTTTATTACATTCCACTTTTCAAGCATTTATAAATAGTTATGATGACCTCCGCCGCCATTCTCACCGCCAAACAAAATGTTTTCATGATCTACATATATTTGTTCCGGGTGTGGTTGTCTCTCTTATATTTTGAAATGTATTTGAAAAATGAAAACGTATATAAGTATTTGCCAAAGGGCAATGGAACGCAGCGCCCGGAGAACCGATCGGGTGTGGAATACCACGTGCTGGCATTGCCGATGTGGGAGGCAAAACCGCGAAACAATTAGGATTGGGCCGGGCACGTAAGTCGAATGCTTCCAGAGGAATAGGGTAACATCGTTACACCCTTGGTACTTGAGGATGGACAGCGACGTCGGGGTCGGCGGCGTAAGCACGATTGCATCAGTGGATTCAAAAGGATATGGTGGGAATCTGTCAAGGTTCGTGATAGGTGGAAGGAATTGGGGGAAGCCTTTGCCCTTTTCTTTTTAAAGGTTTTCTGGTTAACATGGCACATGCTTTGCTTACTTTGGGGCTAGATTATTATTTATTTATGTCATTATTTATTTATGTCATTATTTATTTATGTCATTATTTATTTATGTCATTATTTATTTATGTCATTATTTATTTATGTCATTATTTATTTATGTCATTATTTATTTATGTCATTATTTATTTATGTCATTATTTATTTATGTCATTATTTATTTATGTCATTATTTATTTATGTCATTATTTATTTATGTCATTATTTATTTATGTCATTATTTATTTATGTCATTATTTATTTATGTCATTATTTATTTATGTCATTATTTATTTATGTCATTATTTATTTATGTCATTATTTATTTATGTCATTATTTATTTATGTCATTATTTATTTATTGATTTTGTTTTTATTATTTATGTTTTATTAATTATCCATTTATTTATTTATGTCACAGAGTTAACACGTCGTGTCACGTAACTTTGCCAAACTTGTGACAATGGAAACAGTACTACCATTATCGATCAGCTGGTCGTCGTGGTGATGACCTTGTTGATTACTAGCACTTAGGTAATAATGGTAACAGTAGGAAATCCCTCGTTTTCATAGTGAATGGTTTTTGATTGGTTTTATTTCGATCGTCAATTGCTTCTTCTTAATTAAAATGTATGGTGATTGTTTTCCGATTCGTTTTAATCAGGGGGCCAATTCAATAACAGAAAATAGTAAAATTCGAGTATCGCTCTAGTCTCGTTATGTTAAATGATCTAATCGGTATTATTGACAGACATGCGATTATAGACTTTATTTATATTAAGCTATATCTTATTTAGGTCAACTGTCGATATGTAATTATAATATTATTACGTGAATTGGCCCCCAGGCTTCCGTGGCATACCCAACACGCAAAGGTTGCGGGTTCGATTCTTTTTGATTATCAGTCATAATGACATCCTCTCTCTCTTTCCAGCTATGTATCCCACATGGTCCTGGGGTCAGCTTTTCTGATCGTTCTTCTCCACTTCGCTCTATCCTCGACGTCATCAGAAACTTGGCACTGTCTCATGTCTTTTGACACTACATCTCTCCAACTTTTCTTGGGTTTACCTCTAGATCTTCGACCAGGGATGGAAAGTTGTAGTGCCGAATTTCCTACGTATTCAGGTGGCCTCCTCTTCACGTGACCGTACCATCGCAGCCGACTCTCCTGCATCTTGTCAGCGATGTCGCGCACCCCCAGATGTAATAATTGCCGTTCCCTCACAGAGCAAGAGCGGATTTAAGGGGGATGGGGGTGTGGGGAGAGGGCACGTGCCCAGAAACAGAACAGAAAGAACATGAGTGAAACTCTTGTCTATATCTGGCTGGATATGTAAAAATGGACCGTAATGAAGTGCTCGACATCTTTAGCAGAAAACATAAAAGAAAACTGTCTGTTAACATTTAATTTTTTCTATTGTTTTGACACATTCATAAACCTCCCTATACATACTTGAACTTCAAGTTTATTTCTACAGTTGTTGTTGATTTTGTTTGCCTGTCCACCCCCTGTGCCCCTTCAAATCCTGGATCCCCCCTTGTCACAGAGCGTATGTGTAAAACTCCATTCGACATATTTTTTGTATAACCTGTGTACTGCATCAATATATACATGTATACGGTACAATATATACGGTAAACAACATATTTTTAGCAATAAACGATTGATAACGATGATTGACGACCCCCGTGGTGCAGTGGGCGAACAGCCGGCTGAGACCCAAAAGGTATTGGGTTCGATTCCCACCGCAGAACAAATGTTTACATGATCTACAGATATTTGTTCCAGGTCTGGTTGTTTTCTATTTATTATAAGTATGTATTTACAAAATCTCCCAACGGGTAGGACTTAAAATGAACAGGGACAAGACGAAAATCATGTCGAATGTCCATGTCGTCCCTGCCCCAGTTATGGCTGAGAACTCGGCTCTTGAAGTTGTCGACGCGTATGTATACCTAGGACAAACAGTCCAATTAGGTAGGTGCAACTTCGAGAAAGAGGTCAATCGTCGAATCCAACTCGGATGGGCAGCGTTTGGGAAACTTTGCAACGTTTTTTCGTCCAACATACCTCAGTGCCTTAAGACGAAAGTCTTCAATCAGTGTGTATTACCAGTGATGACATATGGAACCGAGACGTGGTCCTTCACTATTGGCCTTATGAATAAGCTCAGAGTCGCTCAACGAGCTATGGAGAGGGCTATGCTCGGGGTTTCTCTACGGGATCGAATCAGAAATGAAGAGATACGTAGGAGAACTCAAGTCTCCGACATAGCCCGACCGATTAGCACGTTGAAGTGGCAATGGGCAGGCCATATAGCGCGCAGAACAGATGGCCGATGGGTCCGAAAGGTTCTCGAGTGGAGGCCACGGACCGGCAAGCGCAGCGTAGGACGTCCACCCACAAGATGGGCAGACGACTTGGTAAGAACTGCAGGTCGGCGTTGGATGCAGGCCGCTTCCAACCGCAATTCCTGGAGATCAATGAGGGAGGCCTTTGTCCAGCAGTGGACGTCCTACGGCTGATATGATGATGATTTATAAAAAAAAAAAGTATATAAGTATTCTATTAGGTAACTGGTTCCCATAGTACAAGCTCTGCTT
Source organism: Philereme vetulata (assembly GCA_918857605.2). Taxonomy (NCBI): domain Eukaryota; kingdom Metazoa; phylum Arthropoda; class Insecta; order Lepidoptera; family Geometridae; genus Philereme; species Philereme vetulata. Next base: position 5,723,622 of record OU975459.1, on the reverse strand, counting down.
AGTTTGGGGCTAGATAGTCCTGTGTGAAATGTCCAGCAATATTTATTAATTTATTATTGACTATTAATAATACTAGTGTTTCTATGAGAACAGTAGACCTCGCATCCCAAGTACAAAAAAGTAATTTGCGTAACAAAATCAACGAAGAAAGTCCAATTTTAAATCGGTTTTCAGGTGCTTGATTTCAATAGGCTCACCTATGTAGACTTTTGAGCAAAATGTTGAATGAATGAATAAATTAAAACAGTAACGCTACAGAAAACTTACCCCCTTTTCCCTCCTATTTTCCCCTAATCGAAAATCGTGATCGACTAAAAAAATTATATAAATCAAGGAGTTTGTTGGCCAATTTTCGTCAAAATCGGTTGAAAAACGCGACTAGTAGTCGAGAACAAACAGACAAATAGCGGGATAAAATCATTTTTAGCCGATCTTGAAACTGAGACTGAGACGTTTCGCTCGCTTGGTCAATAAAAAAGTAAGCAATTTGCAATGTCCAAAATTGGTGTTTGGTCTCAGTTCTCCTATCTACCTACTATAGTAATCAATCGTAGCTAATCTTATTTTATTATATCCGTTTTAAGGATATATAATATATATAAAATTATCTATCCCAATATATATAGATATATATATAGATATTGCGATACAAGTAGGTTTAGTGGGAACACTCCGTCTTTTGCTACAAATGTCAATGTGTTCAAATCTGGGTCATGCGTACTGAGTGCATCAAAGAATCTCTGGGATTTGGGAATAACTACATAAGTACCTAAATGGAAGACTTCTTTTCCTATACTTATTAAAACGGCTAAAATAACATCGTAGCATTTTAAAATGCTTTGTACAGCTCTTTAACTTATGTTAAGAACTTAAAACATAAACAAAACTCGTCCGAACTAACCTAATGAAACAGTTTTGAACATCGCAAGACTTTAAACGAGGAATCTTCAACTTTTTGCATGGAAAATACTTAGTGAACTCAAGCAATCAGGGAATCACCATACTGACTAATATCTAATCTGCGGTATCCTTTGATGTCGTGATAATAGGGCCTTCTATTTACTTACACCGATTTTTCCTTCAGATTTTCTCGAAAAATATATTCGTTGGGTTTAAGGCAATCGTCGACGACCAACTATCGATCCGATAATAGTTGCCGAATAAAATCAATTACTAATACCTACTTCAATACAAACACTGACGAAGCTTAGACAGGGTACCCCATAATGCTGAAATATTTTTATACTTGTAGCTTTAGTGACATACATATAAGAAAAAGTCTGAAATCCAGATTATCTGAAATTTCTACGCCAAAAAAATAACCAAATAACATGAACTCCCGTTACTTGTAATTTGAACGAAACTGTAGGTCAATAAGGTGGTTCTTCATTTCTTGGCACTATTTTAATAAATAGTAATTTTTTTATAGTATTATCCGAACACATACGGAAAATTCTAAGATTTTTAAAATCATCTCAAAAATTTCAAGCCTAGACGGGATTTGAACCCGCAACCTTCCTCTTGATACGAGGATGCACTATCCAACTGTGCCACCAGGCTGTTTCACGTCTAGGTCGAAATACGACTAAAGCGCCGTTAGCTCCATCTACAGGAAAACTTATACAATTTTTTGTACCTGCTCAATGCCAAACGTTGCAGTTCAGTACATTGACAAGAGATGTCGCGTTGCTTATTTCAAATAGTATTTTATTTATAGTGTTATCCGAACACATACGGAAAATTCCAAGATTTTTAAAATCATCTCAAAAATTTCAAGCCTAGACGGGACGGAACCTTTTAATAGTCTAAGATTACAATAATATTTTTTTTTTGTTTTTATGGGAGACACGCAAGATCCCCGGTTATTGTACACACGGCTATACATCAAGCTATTAATATCCAGTATAAGCTGACCTCGCATTGTTTAGACTTTTTGTAGAATGAGAGGTTAGCTTATACTGCAAATGTATAGCTTGATGTGTAGCCGTGTGTACATGTGCGTTGTATTAAGCCTACACCGACCGATAAGAACCGACTATAATCGGCCGTTTGCATTGGGGCTTTATTGTCGCGGGGGTAGGCCTAAAAATTGGTCCATTTTAATAATTGTGAATTAGTTACGAGGTTCCCCTTTTGTAAGAACAGTTTTGTATCTTTCATCTTGTAAGACGATTTCAGGGTGGTATTGATAAAAACACAGGTCTTTGTAGATTGCTTTTATGTCTTCATAAGACGTCTGTACTAAATCAATTAGGTTATTTTATTATTGATCGAGCGTAGCGAGATCTCTTAATCAACTTGTGCAAATTGGCGTTGTATGTATGTATGTATGTTTGTTTGTCCTAGGATAACTTTTGAAGCGTTGATCCGAGCATCGTAAAATTTGATACTATGTAGGTAGTAAGCACAATCCTGGTGTGAATAAATGAGCCAAAAATTTGGAGGGTTTGACATAAAAGGGTTCAAGAGACGTAAATCAAGAACGTTTTAACAAATATATAATCGACTTCAGGTAACAGAAAAAATGAACTACTCAACTGATTTCAATAAAATTGCTATGGAACTAATCTGAAAATATATCCTTTTAAATAATAAAATAATTTTCCAAATCGTTTGATATATAACGGAGTTCTGAGCTAATAAACATAACATAACAAAAATTAAACAAATTTAAGATTTATATGGTTTTCTCATGGATGCCATTAACAGAACTGGACCAAATGAAAATAGAACCGCAAGAGAAGCACCAGCTTTCAAATAAAAAAAATGAATCATCAAAATCGGTTCACCCAGTCGAAAGTTCTGAGGTAACAAACATAAAAAATACAGTCGAATTGGGAACCTCCTCCTTTTTTGAAGTAGTTTAAAAATGAGACTATTCGGTCAAATGGGACGTCTAATGAAAGGTCTTCATTAGTAAATTTCTATCCTGTTTTTTTTTTTAGTTTAATTCTTGTAGTTTTTGAGTTATTCGCCATAATCAAAACTGAACTTTGACGAAGTTCACAGGGTACACCAGTGACCCCACAGTGCTGAAATTTGGTGTTACCGTAGTTTTAGTGACACAATTATAAGAAAACGTCTGAAATTCAAAATAACTGCAATATCTACCCCTAAAACCAATAACCAAAAACATGAACCCCCAGTGCTTGTAATTTGAATGAAATTATAGGTCAAGTAAATTGGATGGTCATTTTGTGGCACTATTATATATAACACCGAACCAAAGTAGTTTGAAAACAGTTCACAGATGTCCATGCGATCAGACTAGATTAAGTTACCGTATTTCATTGTTTGTTGAAGGCCATTTGATGGTTTTTTGTTATTTATGAATCTCCAGAATCCCCTAATGTTATCATCAAGTGAAGACTCGACAGATTAAGTAAATTTATTATAATCTTCGCTTATAAGTTTCTTGCATCTTCTGCGAAGCATCGCAAAAGTGTCATAGTCTATAAGGCTTTTGTACTTATTGAAACGGCGATAATATTTAATTTATCTTTTAGAGAACATTTAAGAGTAGATGAAAACCAAACAGGATACATATGTGATTCATCTTTTGAGAATGGAGTATATTTGGAAATTAACTCTGTGACCTCACGGTAGAAATCACTATCAATATAAGTATTTTCAGTTGATGAGAAAAAATTTGCCTATGTTACAGCTTCTAAGTCGATATTTAAGATGGCGAAGTTACATTTTGAATAATTTAGACGCTTCTGTTTTTTACTTTTAAAAACCTTGGTTTCCATATTGTCTATATCACTGTCAACAACTCGACTCGACTCATTGGCGCACCGTACATTTGTAAAAAGTTTGTGGTAGAGAGAATTAGGTCTGTAGCTTCTCATATGGTTTAGTATGTTCTTGTACTTGGCAAGATTGCATAAAGATGTAGTATCAATAAGAATATCGACTCTATATCCACTATAGTTACTGGGAATCATTACATTGCCAATGAACAACTTAGACCAACGAATTTTGGTAACAATAAAATCACCGAAACAAATAAATCCTTCGGAATCGCTGGAATTAGTTATAATATTCTGACAGTTTGTGTAAAATATATCAGAACCCAAACGTCTTCAACTGCGCTGTCCCATGACGCCCGCGGGATAAAATTGATGTAATTTTTAAGCGCTATAATAACACCTCTGCCCTCAGTTTTGAGACTGCTTGATCTCGTTTTATCTGCTGCTATCAGTCTGGTCTTAGAACGTTGTATCTAGTGTCAAAAAGTTGGCTATCATAGATGCCATCATTTAAATTGGTTTCTACTAAGCAGCTAATATATTAAATGCTGTTAAGTACATCAAAATAAAAATCTTTAGTTTTAGATCGGATACGATTTACATTCTGATAGTATAAGTACCAACATTAAATTTCAAATACAAACAGAATATGTATGAGCTGTGAATATCAAAAATACCTATAATTTAGCAAACGCTTACAATAGTTTATTAATACAGTCCATGGATAGGGAGTTTAATAAGAATACAGATGGCATTGTCTTCTTTGCGCATGTAAACTCGTCGGTAGTTTACCCAATCGTATTTGTATTTCTTGATTTTTCCCGCATTAAAGCCTTACACTCGGGGGAAAGATGTTCCGAAATGTAGATCCTACGTCGTTTGACCGGGAGCCCAAGATGAGTTGTGTTCAACGGTTCCTCCCTGTGCGTACGGCAGTAGCAGAGACAGGCGGAGAGAACATCGTCTCTAAGCCGTGAGTTGATAAGAGATATTACGTGGGCGCTCGGATAAGGAATTTATTTTGGCAACTCTGCGACAGGAGTGGATTTTATCATCCTCCGGAATTTGTGCAAGACTATTAAACCTTCAATCGGAAACAGTTTCAGTTCAGTTCAACAGCAGTTGGTTTAAGTATATTTCACCTTTTGATTCCATATTCCCACTCTGCGCAATCTTGTTCACACACACACATACACAACCTCAAAAATACATATACTCAAACACGTACTTATTTAACCCCCCCTTCCACCCTCTTATACTCTCAATCCCATAATTATTGATTAAAACGGGTATTTATCGCGTATGAACCTTTTTTATTTGTTATCCCGACGTTTCGGCTGTGTTGCAACAGTCATGGTTTCGGGTTGACTCAATAACATAGGCGCTTACACGACACAATACATTACACCCACACACGAAATCACCAACTCACCGCTAATATCATAAACATAAATTAGTCCATATTGTAAGATTATATTTTTAATTATTATTCTATTTTGTTTTATTTAATTACTAGTGGACCCCCCGAACTTCGTATCGGCTTGACATGCATAGGCATAACGCGGGCTGTCAATATAAGTCACCCCGGTAGAACTGTCAATTATTGTCCCCGGCCATCATTATGTATGAGAAAATGAATGACTTCCACAAATAATTCAATACCAAAATTAGCCAAATCGCTCCACCCGTTCTCGAGTTTTAGCGAGACTAACGAACAGCAATTAATTTATATATATATATATAGACAATATATCTCGGGATAACTCTTACCGAAGCATCTGTTTCAAACGATATTCATTTCTTTTACACCCTCTTTGACGATATTTGCAGTACGCATTCTGTCAATTCTATGTCAAACGTCATAAGGTTACATTATAAAAGCGCTAAGGTTAGATTATAAATAATTTTATATGGTGGTTAAATCTTCTTAAATTTTCTTATTTTGCGCGCAATTTTCTTAATTTTTTCTTTCATAAGAACCTTCTCCTGACAATAAGAAATAGAACAAAAAAAGAATTGGCCAAATTGGTTTAGGCGTTGTTGAGTTATGCGCTTACCAACACATTTTGCGATTCATTTTTATATTATAGAATGTAATTATAATATAATGCATGCTCATGCTAATTTTAATAATATTTTTTTTATTTAATAATATTGCTGTTCGAGCAATGATGTTGTTTGTGGGTTTGTAATTAAATTCCTACTCTGAGCCTCAAAACACAAGCTTATACTTTAAGGGGACACCGGAGGGACAATCGCCCATACAACACGTACTACCAAGATCGTTTCTAATTGGAGCATATTTCTATCTTAATAAGGTATTATTTTAATTTGAATACTATTTATCTAGGTTCCCAACCATATATTAGATCAATATACTAACCTAAAATGAAATAGAATCGTATCGCATTCTGCATGTTTTTACGTCATAAAATACCTGTTTTCAACCTAATTGTTTCGTATTAAAAACAACAACATCTTACGTATCCTAGTCATGGGAACATAGATTATATCGTCTAGTTACAGAATAACAACACAATGAGAAAAATACAACAAGTTTTCAGTCATCATTTTTGGTATTACGGAACATGGTCAAAATCTAATCAAATTTAGAATCATTATATTGCTATCACTGTCACTCTGCGTGGCTAAACTTCGTCAGTCAACAGGGATAGCGATATTCAGGGCGAAGTATTTGACGCGGCCGAATTGAAGTTGCGCTCAGGGTTCGCCGGCGCGTTAAGCTTAGCTTGAGGCTCTCTGTAAGCAATGTTTGTGTAACAACCAAATTTGTGAACTAGCATTGTATCATAAACAACAGCATTGTCAGCTCTATAAATCTTGATGAAAAATAAATGATTTGATTTGAGTTTAGATTTCGAGATTTTGATTGCGAGTCATCTTTTAATCGATGCCAGATAGTTGTTGACTGCGATAAGTTCGTTATTGACGCGCAAATTCTCAGCTTCTAGATTTTTTATCACAAGGGATTTGTTAGCAAGATCACGTTTCAATGAAGTTTGCTCCTCGCATATGAAATTGGTCGTGGCTGTAAATTCGTTCTTAAGCAATTGAATCGTGGAGTTTATTTCGGCGTGAACAAGTTTTTTTACGTCTTCATTGAGCGCTGTCCTGAAACTGGCCATGAAGTTGGTGAGAGAGACGTTTAACTGTTGATCCAGCGTACGCTAAGTTTATCCATTGTGACAAAATTTTTGTCGTCCTTAGATGCCAATGATGAGTGTTTCATATTCTCATACGACATGTTCATCGATTCGTTTACGATCGGTACAACCACTACCGGCACATTCACCGTTGACTTGTAAGTTTGTCGTACTTTTGATTAGATCTGATGCGTTTGGTTACATTGAACTGGCAGGCTGGACAAGCCCAGTTTATTCGGTACTCATTTGGCAGCAAAGCATATTGTTCTTTTCTTAGATTCAAGAAATGGCAATATGAGTCGCATTGGCTAAAATAGCAGTCAGTGCTCTTAAGATTTGCGTTACAGGTAGAACAATTCATGATTACTGTTGTGGTTGCTAAAAGCTGTTGGTTAGCTGCAGGCCGCACAAAATCGGTCGCCCTAGATATCTATTCAGCAGTAGACGTCTATGGCTGATGATGATGATGATGTTGTGGCAAAACAAAGACAGTATACAAAATAAGAATAATACAAGAACTAATTAAGCATTGCGATTCGAACTCGGAGCACGGCAATGTTATATTATACAGTAATGTGACTCGGCCCCCGTCCTTGAAATAATTACCTACAGTCGCACGCCGCGTAAACACGCGATAGGGCTGTCCCGCCTGCAGTATTTTAATTTCATCTACGTACTTGAACTTCTTTCTAGTTTTGTGATTGTTTATTTTATATAGCGTACTGAGGGCTGTCTCTGACCAGATATATAAAAATCGAATTTATGAATAATGGATTTCCGTCCACTTGGAAGAAAATAAAAAATGACTACACGGGAGCATCTGCTCCGTGGCATATGCTGTATTTTTAACCAACTTCAAAAAAGGAGAAGGTTCTCAATTCAGTTGTATTTAGTGTATTTTATATTTGTATGTGATATGGGTCGTATTTTTTGTGACTGAAATAAACGAATTTTATTTATTAATTTATTTATATATAAAAAAAAAAAGAAATTCGTTTCGAATGAAATAGGAAGTGTGTATACCTAGGTACCTAATGTACCTTAGTTTTAAAATAAATATTTTAGGTTTCTTTTCTTTTCTTAAATATCCTTATATAACTCTTCTTATCTGTCCTATCACTTTATTATTAGAGAAAGAGACGACCATCGTCTCATCATAGGATGTCATCGACCTTAACTTTAGAGTGGATAGGTATTTATACAGATCGGTAGCCTGTCTAAAAACAGACATTACCAGCGTCCGAAGTTGAATTAGGTACTTTACAAGTTATCAATCGATCAACTTAAAATAGGGTCCAAAATGATGCAAATTCCACCAGAAACGATATACCTGCCAATTAAAAAAAAAAACAAATTACCTTCTAGGTTATAAAAATGTTTTATAGTCTTACCTTTCGTAGTTTACAGGTAATTTAAAAATGTTATTTCTGGGTGCGAATTCAAACAACTAAAACAGCACAATATAGTATATTCGTGCTCTTTGCCATATTAAGTTACTACTTGTCTCAATAAAATATTTACACATCGCACGATTACTGCTTACAAAAAAATATCACACCGTTCGTCACTGCGTTAACGACATTACCGTGCTGTGGCGCATTCGCGCCTGGTTGTGTACCGAGTGGGTACCGAAAACGCGGCGCGTAGGTATGACTCACGTTCCGGCCGTTTGTATAAAGACAGAATACTGTACAGATAATATTACCGTGCTCGGGGTCTCATTAATGCACTTGTTTCAAACTGATTGCACTTTAAAAATAATGAGTCAAGAATTAACACAGTTTATATGCAATTATAGACAGAAACAGTTATTTTAGCACACTAAAATGTATCACTTGATTGATAATTTTTGTATGTTTGTAATTTAGTAAGATAATCACGAGTAGAACGACTTTAATTTTGCGATAAGTCTGTCAATTGAGAAATTATACATTCAGTTATATTGAAATACTAGTGGTCCCGCCGAACTTCGTATCGGCTTGACATGCATAAGTATAACGCGGGCTGTCAATATAAGTCACCCTGGAAGAATTGTCAATTGTGGTCCCCGGCCATCATTATGTATGAGAAAATGAATGACTTCCATAAATAATTCAATACCGAAATTAGCCAAATCGCTCCACCCGTTCTCGAGTTTTAGCGAGATTAACGAACAGCAATTCATTTATATATATAGACAATATCTCGGGATAACTCCGACCGAAGCATCTGTTTCAAACAATATTCATTTTTTTTACATCCTCTTGGACGTTATTTGCAGAACGCATTCTGTCAATTCTATGTCAAACGTCATAAGGTTACATTATAAAAGCGCTAAGGTTAGATTATAAATAATTTTATATGGTGGTTAAGTATTCTTAAAGTTTCTAATTTTGCGCGCAATTTTCTTAATTTTTTCTTTCATAAGAACCTTCTCCTGACAATAAGAAATAAGACAAAAAAAGAATTGGCCAAATTGGTCCAGGCGTTGTTGAGTTATGCTCTTACCAACACATTTTGCGATTCATTTTTATATCATAGAAGAAGATTCAATTGTTTTATTGTGTATAGTGTGCAATTAGGTATTTTGTATCTATTTATCTACATGTAACTGCAGTTAAATAACTTTATTCCATTCCACTTTTCAAGTTTTAGAAATACATATTTATCATTGCTGTCTGTTAAATAAAATTGGCAGAGCGGCGCTAAGTATAGCGAACCTGCGTATAATACATCAATACATAATTATGACGACCTCCGTGGCGCAGAGGGCGAATAGCCGGTTGGGACGCAGGAGGTTGTGGTTCGATTCCCGCCGCGGAACAAATGTTTGCATGATCTACAGATATTAGTTCCGGGTCTTGTTGTTTCTCATAAATTCTAAAATGTATTTGAAAAAAATGTAAATAAGTATTTGTCTAAAGGCTATGAAATGCAGCGGAGTCGATCGGGTGTGGAGTACCACGCTTCGAACGTGCCGATGTGGGAGACAAAACCGCGAAGGTTCATTAGGATTGGGCCGGGCACGTAAGTCGAATGGGCATCAGTGGATTCGAGAGGGCATGGTGGGAATCAGCCCAGGTTCATGATAGGTGGAAGGAATTGGGGTAAACCTTGCCCAGCAGTGGAAAAGTGAAGGCTAGCTAAAAAAATTTTAAGGGTTTCTGGTTACCATGGTACAAGCTTTGCTTAGTTTAGGGCTAGATAGCGCTGTGTGAAACGTCCAGGATTATTTATTTATTTATGTCACAGAGTTAACACGTCGTGTCACTTCGCTTTGACAAACTTGTGACAATGGAAACAGCGCTGCCATAATCGATCAGCTGGTCGTCGTGGTGATGACCTTGTTGATCAATTAACATTGAGGTAGGTAATATTGGTAACAGTAGGAAGTCCCTCGTTTTACAGTGAATGGTTTTTGATTAGTTTTATTTCGATCGTGAATTGTTTCTTCTTAATTAAATTGTATGGTGATTTTTTGATTCGTTTTTAATTAGGGTGTCAATTCACGTAACAGTAACATCAAATAGTAAAAGGCGAGTATCGATCTAGTCTCGTTCTGTTAAATGTCCTAAATGGTATTCACGTAACAGGCAATAGAATGATATGATGAATATGATTTATGGAGTTGTCGAATCAAACAAATATGTAAAATTGAAACATGTTTAGTCGCTAAATACTTTTAGGGATCGTTGAGCAAGCCGGCCTTAATCTTTGACCAATAAAATAGTGGCATGAAATGATTAACCAACTTACTTGACCTACAGTTTCATTCAAATTACAGGTAACGAGAGTTAATGTACTTTTTTGGGGTACAAATTGCAGTTATTCTGGATTTAAGACTTTTGCCTATATTTGTGTCACATAAACTACACGTATACCAAATTACAACACTGTAGGGTCACTGGTGTACGCTGTGAATTTTGTCAAAGTTCAGTATTTATAATAGCTAATTACTCAAAAACAATATACAAATCACTGTAAAAAATGAAGTCTAAATGTACTAATAAATACCTTTCATTTGACGTGCCACATGACCTTATAGTCTCATTTTAATTTTTTTTTACCCCTCTTAAACCCTGATATCTCAACAACCCCCCAACATTTTTAGCTCATTTAGTCACAACAAAATTGTGCCATCACTACCTACCTATGTACCATATTTTACGATGTTTGGATCAACGCTTCGAAAGTTATCCTCGGACATACATATATACATACATACAATGCCGATTTGCCCAAGTTGATTTAGAGATCTCGCTTCGCTCCATCAATGAAGCTAATATTTTAATATTAGTAAAGCAGAATGCGTCATTACTCACTCATTTAATGAAACCTCAGAAACTTAGATAAATAATTGACTAATTAGGTAGTACAAGTAAATATTACTACTTGGAAAGCGCAGTTCAGGACGCCCCAAACTAGGTAGTTGGAAAAATAAAGGTTGCTGAGTGCCGTTGGGTGCAGGCCGCACAAGCTCGGTCACGGTGGAAATCAAATCTATGGGGGAGGCCAATATTCAATATTGGTTACACCACATGTCCTATTGTGCACTCAATGCGGACGATAACTAATAGGTTTTATTAAAACATAAATTTATTAGAATCATCTAGAAAACCTCGGCCCACACACACAAACAGTCAAAGGCTTCGAACTTATTAACACAGATCCTATTACGTCGAGAATTATAAATAATTTCAGCTGTTGAATCAGTTATTCTAGTTCTCAGTGATGCTTTTTTCTAATCTTTGGTGATACGCAAAGATCTGAATCAATAATTATTTTCACTGATAGGTACATAGCGCAAGCCTAGTATTCAGTTCACCTCAGCATATTTTATTACTAGACCCTATACGTTAAGTATAGGGTCTAGTATTAAAATATATATATATATATATATATATATAATAGGTCGTGTTTACTACTATGATTAAGATCTTGGATCTTTATTAGACCATGCAACGTCCCATTTGTTAGTGTCCCATTTATATGGCTCAATTATTACTGGCCTATTCATTGCTCAGTTAATTCGAAAAGGAGATGAGAGAACCGCTCTTAAGGGGGCACCGGAGGGACAATCGCCCATACAACACGTACTACCAAGATCATTACTAATTGGAGCATATTCACCTTAATAAGGTATTATTTTTATTTGAATAGTATTTATCTAGGTTCCCAACCATATATTAGATCAAAATACGTACCTAAAATGAAATAGAAGCGTATCGCATTCTGCATGTTTTTACGTCATAAAAGACCTGTTTTCAACCTAATTGTTTCGTATTAAAAACAACAACATCTTACGTATCCTAGTCATGGAAACATAGATTATATCGTCTAATTACAGAATAACAACACAATGAGAAAAATACAACAAATTTTCAGTCATCATTTTTGGTATCACGGAACACGGTCAAAATCTAATCAAATTTAGAATCGTTTTATTGCTATCACTGTCGCTCTGCGTGGCTAAACTTCGTCACTAAACAGGGATAGCGATATTCAGGCCGAAGTTTTTGACGTGGCCGAATTGAAGTTGCGCTCAGTGTTCGCCGGCGCGTTAAAACAAGTTTTTGTCATTACTATTATTTATATTTAGCCGATACTGTCCCATTGCAGGGCAAAGGCCTCCATTCTTCCACGGTTTGAGATTTAACGCGCGATAAAGAAAACAAAAAAAAATTATACATTGTCAATGTCATTTATAAAATAGCAAAATGTTGCCAATGTCTTTAGATCTCACATTGTTAAATAATTTAGTGGCGTGGCCAAATCATCAGTAACGAGTTTTCATCGAAATTGTGTGTAATGTCGCATTGTTCGACCAATTAAAGCCATAATTAGCTGCATGTATCCACTGAGTATAGAATTAGCATATTCCTTTAGTACACACGGCTACACATCAAGCTATACATATCCAGTATAAGCTGACATCTCATTCTACGAAAAGCCTACACAATGCGAGGTCAGCTTATACTGGAAATTATAGCTTGATGTGTAGCCGTGTGTACCAAAAGCTTTCAAACTGTTCAGTGTTAGATCCATTACGATTTAATTCTGCTTAATCGCTTCCACCGGGATGGGTGTAACCACAGAATAATTAGGAGGTAGCGGATTCGATTTCCGCCGCGGAACAAAAATGTTTGCATGATCTACAGATATTTGTTCCGGGTCTGGTTGTTTCTCTATATATTATACCTAAGTATGTATTTACAAAAAAAATGTATATAAGTATTCTATCACTATCTGGTTCCCATAGTACAAGCTCTGCTTAGTTTGAGGCTTGATAGCGCTGTGTAGGTAAAATGTCCAGCAATTCTATAATGATCTATTTATCGGTATTGCAAAAAACTGATCTAGTAAATTAGAATCATTTGCAACCTAAATTTCTATCAAGCCTCTTAATTCCTACAGGTTACCATTGCTTTATTCATTCTTTATTCTTTATTGTACACAAATATATTTACAGATAAAAATAGCTTACAAAATGGACATGTACAAAGGCGAGCTTAACCCTAATTAGAGTTTTCTTGGACAGTGAAGGAACCGCCATAGCGACTGGAGGAATGAGGAGGGGTTTTGAGAAGGAGGGACTTAGATGACCTACAAGTCATCTCCGGCAGGACAAGAAAATCGAAGCGCTCACGGAGGTAAGAAGGAGCTAAAGGATTGCTATCCCAAATTTTATGCTTTTGGTAGAAACTTCTGTTCAACATAGTTTTTTTTTTCTTTTATTATCGATTAGAATTAATAACGGGTATTGAGTAGTGCTTTTTTATACTCGTAGAGAAAGAAAAAAATACACAAAAGTATTTTCAGGAAAACAAATTTATATTTATAAAGTTCGCCTTTATCTGAGTTTTTGTTGAGACTCCATGGGTCACGTGCGTGTAAAACCAGATCTATTTATCTTAGTATTATCACTCAGAGACTACACACTCTACATAGTAGCTGATAGTAATGAGTGATTTTCAGAACTTAAGATTTTTGTTTTTAAAAAGTCAATAACAGCATGCACATTCAGATACGAGTATGTACCTACATCCCCAGACAATATAATACACGTCACTTACTTCAACCCGCTTAGTGACGACTTTGTGAGATGTTTAGCATTACAGGTGCCACCAACTTATCTGCGGGTGTCCGGAGAAACGGCCTGATTTCCATTGAAAAATCCTGAGATTTTTTTCAATTTGAGAATTTTTTCTCAAACGTACTTAACAATTTTAAAAAGTCGTTATATTATCGTTTTTATACCTGCTGCGGATCTCGCTCACGCGTTGCAATAATTAAAGAAATTATCTTACCTTAAAAAGGTATCATCACATATTAACCTATGATAAAACTGATTAAAACCTTCTTGGATAAATAAGTTTTGATTTTAATTGTGCAGTTATTACCAAAAGAAGAATATTTTTAGTTTGTATAACATTTTATTAAAGAGATCTTTAAAATGTAAGCTGTATTTTATTGAAAATTCTAAAACTCCTGAGATTTCATGAGATTTGCAAAATCCGGCCGCAATCCTGAGAAGAGTCCAAAAATCCTGAGAACTCAGGATTTTTAACCCTATCTGCGGGGCTATTATAAAACGTTGCAAAGCTATCGGATCTGTTGAATCAGAGAATGCTATATTTTGTATACTATCAACCTTTAAATCCGTGACGGAAAGGTAAAGCTTATGGCTTTAAGCTTATAAAAGCTTTATGGTCAATCCGAAATAGTTTGAAAATTGCATTTTGGATTACAAATCAAATTCGAAAAAATGTCAGACCTATCCGACAGCTTTCCGACGTTTTAATATATAGTGTGACCATTAGTGCTGTGCACTCCCTGAGGTATGCGCGCGGCGAGACGGGGGGGGGGGGGAGAATCGGCTGCTGCGCTCTGTCAGTTCGCCGTCAACGCTCGTGGCGGCAGGTAGTGTTATTTGTATCGGACTGTCTATGCCATGTGCGTCTGACATAGACAGTCCGATAAAAATAACACTACCTGCCGCCACGAGCGTTGACGGCGAACTGACAGAGCGCAGCAGCCGATTCTCCCCCCCGTCTCGCCGCGCGCATACCTCAGGGAGTGCACAGCACTAATGGTCACACTATAGTCCCGCTGTTCAAGCATTGGAAATAATCCCGACAAATATAAATGTATATCTTACTTAGAAAACTTTCTAGATTGATTTCAATCATTATTATAAATACAGGATTTATCAGGTACCGTCTTATCGGTGTTTTGACCGACAATGTTTCGGTTCAATTTGTGAACCAATCATGGTGAGTGCGATCCGCTCCGAATAACGTTATATCTAGCTGTTCAGTAGACACTAGCGACGCGACGCTCTTAACTGAGTAGTTATGATGGTGGAACTTTATTTATTTAACAGCTTCATCAAACTAATTATTGTCAGTCATTAAGATTATATTGATAGTTAAATTGATCTTCATATTAAGGTATGGTATCTGAAAAAAAAGAGTTTAGCCCATCGTCTGATAATAAAACAATAGTAGGTATAGTTAAAACTTTCACGACCAGCGCTGAATACCCGTATACTACTTAATAAAAAAAAATCACCTTGTTTCAGTTGTCGACTACATACACGTTACACACACCTCGATGTGGCTTTGGGATATTATAAAGCCAGGTTCCCAGGTTCAAAAGGTATCATAACATGGCTTCGAAATGCGAAAGCGAAATTAAACTGAAAAAAGCGGCCAAGTGCGAGTCGTACTCGCCCATGAAGGATTCCGTAGCAGCAAGTAACATAATATAAAAGTTCTTGTAGTTCGTTGTAGCTTTTTTATATATGAGATGTTTGAATGAAAGGTAAATTGCGATTTACGATTTATGACGTATTATAAAAAAACTACTTACTGGATCTCGTTCAAACCAATTTTTGGTGGAAGTTTGCATGGTAATGTACATCATGCAAACTCCTTTTCCGTCCAAGCTGTCCGATTATGGAACGCCTTGCCGGTTTCCATTAACAAATCCCCCTCACCTTCCGTATTTAAAGCTAGACTCAAAAACTTTTATCTCCATGAAGAGTCATGATTTATCTGAGTTCTAATATTATTATTGTAAGTATAAGTATGTAAGTACATATTTATTTATTTTATATATGATATTTATTTATTTAAAGTTTTTTATGTACCTAATATGTATGTATATAACTAATTTCTTTTTCTATTATTAAGTTTATTCTTTTTACACCTCGGCCAATCTTCCATTAAGCAATGATCCTCTCCACCCAAAGGTTGCCTGGAAGAGATCGCTTTGTTAAGCGATAAGACCGCCCATTATGTTTACTTTTATTTGTTTTTTTCTTTAAATCTGTTGTGTCTAGCTTGTAAGGTATAATAAAGAATTTTCATTCATTCATTCATTCATCATATATTTTTTTTACTTTTATCATGCTCTTATTTTAGAAGTTACGAGGGGTGGGGGGGGGGGGGGGGGGGGGCACACATTTTAACATTTTGGAAGTGTCTCTCACACAAACTATTCGGTTTAGAAAAAAATGATATTAAAAATCTCAATATCATTTTTGAAGACCTATCCATAGATGGGAAACGTATGGGTTTGATCTAAAGAATATTTTTATTTTTCAGTTCGAATTAAGGGGAACCCTCAAAATTTATTGTTTTTTTTTATTTTTGTGTGAAAATCTTAATGCGGTTCACAGAATACATCAACTTACGTTAAACGTCAACTTAAGTTTCAAAAGTATAGTTCTTATAGTTTCGGAAAAAAGTGTCTGTGAGATACGGATGGACAGACAGACAGATATGACGAACCCATAAGGGTTCCGTTTTTTCCCATTTGGCTACGGAACCACCCTAAAAAGCTATGAGTAGTGACCCATTCAAGTAGTGACGCCTACACAAAATTATACACTACGCTTCCATGCACTGATTTCAATGCACATTTAAAACAAAACGCGTGGCGCCATCTATGTAATACCATATAACAGCCCTTTTATATCAAGATGTTTAAACTTTTTGCGTCAAGGACTGCAGGAAGTAGGTACTTTGTTGTGCGCCATTTTGAACTGATGACGATAAGGTTTCAAGGGGGTTTTGTGTTTAACTTAAAATTAATAAGTATTTTTATTAAACAATTGAATAGTTAGACGAGCTGTATTCGCTTGGTGGAGGATTAGACTTTTCATTAATTTGATAAGGATTTAACAAGTGTCATAGTAATTTAATTAATATTTTTTGTATGTTACCTGTTGATGGCCCACCTGATGTTAAGTGGTAGGTAACCATCGCCTATAACAAAGCATTGCCTCATAGATCAAGTACACGCACCTTAGAAATGTGGCCTACGATACACTGCCCTCCGTCCAACAACTTGAGGCATACAGGTGCCTATAATTTCATCGGCAACCATACCCTTCAAACCGAAACACAGCAATGCTACTTGGTGGTATTGCATAGCATAGGTATGGTGGTACTTCTCCTTCATTCTTTTACTTGTAATATTTATCTGTTGTAAATATATAATACCTATATATGTGCTATTTGACTAATAAATTATTGTCTATGTCTGTATATTTTTTTTGTTACCGGTGACGTCATGCCATGGATTATAATTTATGGCCTCGACTTATGCTTGTACAAGCAGAACTAGAAAAACGCGGAGATCGAAGACAGAATTATTTTTTATTACCTATGTGATTTTATACAAATATTTTTTCTCAACTCAAATACTAACAAGGAAAAGTCAAACAGAACCGAGCTCAAACTATATAGAACCATCAGATTTCTATTGACTACGATTCCGACCAAAGAATCCACTAAAAGTACATACTTAGTACGAGTAAAACTAGTCGAAGTTTCTACGCAACGAATTTAACTTGTGTCCGTTTCGAAAGGATGACAAAAGCGCATATAGCTCGTTTCACTGCGATGCGTCTGTATTCAGGTTTGCGTGCATTTTCACGAAGGCTTTTTGTGACCATTTTCAGGTCTTATTTTATGTATTTTACTGGTGGTGTGCAATTTTGTTGGAGAGCCTTATTGGAGCAATATGTGACAAAGGCCTATGCTTCGCTTTACTCATGCATTGTCGCTACAGAGCTTTGGCATTCTCGTTTATGGTGAATAAGATATATTGTTGTAGTTTTGATGGAGGTATTTCTAGATGTATTCCGACAGTCTCTGTGGGAGATGATTGTAATTAATTAATATTTTGAAATCAAGTCAGTATTCAATCAGTATTTTCGCCAGTCTACTCGTATTTAAAATGAATTACTACATTGGGACCTGGTTATTTTGTAACGAAGACCAATTAGAAACAAGTTGCTATGGGGTTCCTAAAAGTTAAATATATATATAAAAGTTTTGAACCAGGGCGAAAATTATTTATAGTAAAAGTTGTTTTGATAGAATAAATTGCCTAAAAATTTATGGGCTTACCTTTCACGCAATTGAAATTCTGAAAATGCCGATTTCGACGGTTGAATTCTTATTTGTACAAGTTTCATAAATAAAACGCTTTTCGTCTGAAATAATCAGTTTTCCTTTTTTGAGGTTGAGGTAACACGAATTTCGGAGGATAGGTATGGGATTTTGGTATTTGAGAATTAAAGATGAAGACATTCATTAGGTTAATATAAACTTTTATTACGCATACAACATTCCGCAACATAAATGTGTAAAGAAAAAAACCATATACAATTACATAGTGTATAAAGTACAAAGAAGTGCTTAAGTATCTACTAACGTGCAGACTATAGTCTTTGGTTTAATGTAGTTTTTGGTTTAAGAACACATACAGAGACATACATAAGGAAAATTAAGTAAGGGAAATTTAAATTCAAAATGAATTCTTGACTTCTTTTCGAAATCTAATCAAGTTTCTTTTGTGATTTTTATAGAGATATCTAAATACAATTATTTATTATCCAGTATTAAATTAGAATTTAAATGTTATTAAACTTAATGTTTAATACTTCTTCAAAAATTAAGCTAATCTTAGCACCACTAAAATACACGTTAGCCCTTAAAAACACAATAGACACTTATTTATAAATGATAATAGTTATCCATCTAGATAGCCTAAAAATTTAATTTAGCTGCAACGCCCATTTATATATGTTTATAATTTAGAAACCAAACTATCTAAAGATGGTGCGTAGAAGTCAGGTTTGATGTCATGGCTCCTCATTTGCTCTTCAACAAGGTTGGTCAACACTAGCAGTGTCTTGAACCCTGTGGCTTTTCCAAGCACCACGTCTTGTTCAATCCTGAAAGGGTAGCTTTCATCACGATATGGCACAGGAAATATTTATTTGAACATTTTATACTAAATATTGCGGCTATCAAAAAGTCTTAAAGACTCTCTCAATGTCTGTAAATGAGCCGACTATACCTTATGCAACTGCCTCAGGCACTCCATGCAAAAATACCTGCATGCCCTCTATATCTCTATTATTTAATCCCATCAAAAACATAAATGTGAAATGAGAGCCAAGTTTAATATATGCCTACAACATAGGTATGCCTTGATTGTTAACTTCAACGACAAAAGAAGTGAGATCTAAATGGGTGCCAAATTCAATGGTCAGTCCTGAAATTTATTAAAAACAACATAAAATATTTTATAGCAACTTAAAATATCATTTATTTTTATAACTTAGGATTATATAGTGAAGCCTAGAGTCTGACTTGGCTAGTTCACATAATACGAATAAAATAAATAAATATTGTTAGACATTTCACACAGCGCTATCTAGCCCCAAATTAGGCAAAGCTTGACTATGGGAACCAGATAACTGATAAAATACTTATATACTTTTTTTTTGTAAATACATACTCATAATATATAGAAAAACTACCAGACCCGGAACAAATATTTGTAGATCATGCAAACATTTGTTCCGCGGCGGGAATCGAACCCACTACCTCCTGCGTCTCAACCGGCTAAACGCCCACTGCACCATGGAGGTCGTCAAACAAAAAAATTCATTGTCAAAAAAAATATTAATAAGTACCTAATAAAACAGTAATGGGAAAGCCCTATATTCGATGGCTTGTTTCTACCAGCAATCCAAATTTTCGGAAGAATAAAATGAGAACATGGATTAATTGCTTAGAGGATTGTTCCGGAATTAAATAATAATAGGGGCAAAATCTTGAAAATATGCACAGAACTTTACAAAAATTTTTACTTCGATTCTTCAACGATAACAATAACTATAGATTATGCTCAATCAGAAGCTGTACCTTTCATAACAGGGCGCGAAGTCCATGATGCCTTAAAAGCTACGCATTGTGATAGGAGCCCTGGAGAGGACGGTGTCACGACCGAGGTTTTAAATACCGGAGCCACTGTTTGACAACCCTATATCACGAAATTCTTCAACACCATTCTAGATACAGGTCAGCTACCAGTGGAGATGTGCCACTCAAACTTAATTCTTCTGCACAAGAAAGGAGACAGAAGTAACATGAATAACTACCATCCTATCAGTTTAGTGTCACATCTCTACAAAGTCCTTATCAAAGTTATTCAGAAGCGCACAGAAGGTTCCTGTATCAGCACCAACCACCGGAACAAGCCGGCTTCCAAACTAATTTTTCCACCACATACCATCTTCATACGCTGAATCAGGATATAGAGAAATATAATGAATTCCACAATCCACTATATCTGGCTTTTGTGGATTACACAAAAGCTTTTGATAGCATCAATCACGCAGCAATCTTCTTGGCGTTAGAGAAACAAAATGTTGATAAAACTTTTATAGACCTAATTAAGAGCATTTACAGTAACATCTACGGTAATATTAAATTCAATACATCAGAGGCAAAGTTACTAATAGAAAAGGAAGTCAAACAGGGTGACCCACTCTCTCCCAAATTGTTTACGAGCACTCTAGAAGAGGTTTTTAAACAATTGCCAGCCTCGTAGACAAATGGGGGAATTGAAATCAGCGACCAAAAACATACAAACCTTAGGTTCGCCGACAATAGTTCTCTTTGCCACCAGTGCCCCCCAATTAGAACCTGAGCAAGGCAAATCTTGAGATTGGACTAATGATGAACCAGTCAAAGACCCAAGTTATGACGAATAGCAAGAAACATAGGGTCAAAGTAGATGGGCAAGAAATACACTATGTCGATGAGTATATCTATCTGGGTTAGATAGTCTCTTTCAAGAATAGACAAGACTGAGAAGTAGACCGTCGTGTCGATAACTCTTGGAAGAGCTACTGGTCCATGAAAGAGCTAATGAAGGACAACCTTCCATTGTCACTTAAGCGAATACTCATCGACATGTGTATCTTACCTATCCTAACCTACGGTACTCATACTTGGTCATTGATGGACTCATAAAAGTTCAAACTCCGGGTGTACCAAAGAGCGATGGAGCGTAGACTTTTAGGTGTTATGCGAACTGATAGAATCCGCAACATTAATCTACGCTCTAAGACCGGAATCACCGATTTATGGTATAAGGCTGCAAACTCAAATGGGACTGGGCAGGTCATGTCACGCGAATGCACCCTGAAAGGTGGACTAAGATCTCCACCTACTGGCAACCTAGAAGATGACGGTAACGAGGCAGACCACGAAAACGTTGGCGCGGTGATCTGGATTGGTTCCACTCCGACTGGCAGGAGATTTCTGGAGAACGCAAGAAATTATTAGTAGGTACTTATTCATAATAAAATTAATACCAAATTGTTTTTGTTAATCTACTCTATTTGCCTACGTTTGCGGGGTATAATTGTCTTTTTTTGTGTTATATTCTATCAACAATTAATTTTGATTGCTAATTCTTACATTACAGGCACTATAAGTAAGTGTTCCTAATAGAATCAATTAATTTAAAGATTATAATAAAGTTTTAAAAAATTGCTAGTTTCTGATTTATTCCTTTGTATTTACCCAACTGGATGCCAAATTTGAACTTTCTGGATCATTTGGAATTGGGTTAGAGTTTCTATCTGTATGTCAGTCAGTCACTGATAAAAATGTCGATTTTCGGAAGTTAATATTTAAATAACCGTTTGAGGAGTGTTTATGAAATTTGGAACAAATATGTATCTTGCAAGTCTCAATATATGAACCAAATTTGACATGTTTATGTAAAATAGTTTTTGAGTTATGAGGTGGTCAAAAGAGGCTCCAAATGGTTCATGTAATATTACACACGGTGCTTCTCGCCATTTCTGTTAGCTTGAACTTGGCTTGACACACTACCGCGTGTCTAGATATATTTTCTTGTATACAATAAATAATAAAGAATACCCGCAGTGTGAGAAAGACCAATTTAAGGCGCGAAAACAGAAACCAAATAAAATTGCATAAAATAATGACTTATAACCAAGTCATTAGTTTTTGTAAACAATCGAAACACAGGTGTTACAGGTCAGGCGGTGGCAGCTGAAATTTTGTTATTACTCATTCATAGCTTGAAGAGGCTGGAGGATGCTGCGCTTGCTTCATTTTTTTTGACTAATTAACTTATACTAGTTGTGGTTTGGTTACCGCAGTTGCTACAATTTTTGATGGTTCATCCCATGAAAACTGATATATTGGATAAAAAGTAGCCAATGTATTAATCCAGGTTATAATCTACTTATTACATTAAATTTAATCAAAATCGGTTAAGCTGTTTCAACGTGATTTCGTGACAAACAAATAAACACACATATAAACAAACATCCAAACTTTCACCACTAAAATATAAGTGTGACTAAGAGTTTCATGTAAGTTTTTGAACTTGACTTTGAAATTATTTCCTAAAGAGAAAATTTTAAGGAATCGTGTTTATGCTACATATATTCTTTAGCTTATATTCTCGCTGTAAAAATTATCTTTCATGGACCGGTACCAATATTACGTATGCACCCTTTCTGTGCATATCTCACGTGTGTAAGAGAAGGCTTAGCTCTAAGTTGGACCTACCTAACTGGACTGTTTGTTCTAGGTCCTAATCGTCAACAACATCGAGAATAGAGTTCCCAACGGATACCGGGGTGGTTCGACATGATTTTTGTTATATCCATGCATATAATGTGAAACATTTTAACTAACAGATGATTTCGTTTTTAGCTTTAAGTCGTAGAGTCTACCTTTTCTACCTATGGTCTAGAAACTGTCACTCGTTTCTCAAGAAATAAACTTTATATATATTTAAATATAAATACCTTACTATAGCACAGTTTTAGATGCTAGAACACTGCTCACTTGAGCTAACTTAGCATAATCAAAACGTTTTTATTCATTAATCACAAGGACCACTTTGAAAAATAAAATCAATATTACTGCCTGTTCCTTTGTGACCAAACCATGAAAGAATGATAAAAAACCAAGCTGGTTGTTCTTTATAATGATCTTTTTAAAATATATAACAAAAAAAATAACGTCTTAATTTAAAATTTTTGACCGAGTTTGAGCAATTTTAATCCCAAGCTTTGCTACAATCTAAATAATCCGTTAAGTGCGCTTATTTATAAAGATTATGAGCTCAACTGAAAGAAAAAAATACGAGTGATTCTATGATATAATGTTAGCCCGCCTAATCAGCTTATCGTTAAAATTGTATAAATTAAACTTTCATATAGTTTATTAATATTACTAGTTTTTAACGATCCATTCTTTAAATCGGAGAACTCTTTCGAAGGATGTTCTAGGAAAAAAAAATGGAGTGTGGCTGTGTCATGGACAGGCACGTGTGTTGTATATGAATATGTACGTGTACGTAACAGGTAGTATTTTCTAAACAAAACATAAAATACCCTATTTTATGTATGTCATAATCATGTTTGAACACTAAGAAGTCCTTCGGGTCATACTAAATGGAAATCTCGAAATCCAGCAAAATGACCTCAAAATGGCGGCGCTTCCCCCTCTACCACGTGCGATGCGTCACATTTCTCACTTAGCGTAACGAGTTTTTTGATCATTTAGCAATCCAATGGTGTAATTAAATTTTGGATGGAGATGACAGATATATAGCTGCAACAAATCTACCAATTTTTTTATCATTAGTTTTTCGAATTGTCTCCCAACATGGAAGCAATTTTAAAACCGTATTCACGTCATAACTAATCAACTTACATATCACCAATAAAGAGCACACGGCCGGGTTTGGTGACGCCAGCCCTCTTCATGGCAAACTCTCCAAACACTTTCCCGGGCTTGCCGAGCTGTATAGGTTCCCGATTCACTTGCTCTTTCACGAGGTCTGTGAACACTCCCGTCCCTGGAAAATAACAAATAATAAATAAGCATTTATGACCAACCTACAGCAGTCCACTATTGGACGTATTTCTCACCCTCTCTCATTCTCTCTAGGTTAACCCCACTCAGTCTGATCTTCGGTTCTTTTCATCCAGTATCAATATTCAATACTCAATCGTTCATTGTATTCCAAAATGTAATAATAGGTGGTACTTGATAGGTACATGATCCATTATGGACCCTGTTGGGCACAACAATATTTTGGAGAGAGGAGGATGTCAGCGTTTTTGTTAGGTTATATTCATTTTAAAGAGAAAACATTGAAATCTAATGTTAAAGTAGGTAGTTGGTAAGTATCTACAATTTGTTATTATATTCGTCAATTGTATAGTAGGTTTTAGTAGTTAGTAAGTATTCCAGTTTTATAAATTATATTATATTTTATTAGTCTCATTTTTGAACGCGTCAGGCAGTTTTGTTAAATATTTTGATCGATATTACGAAAGGGCTTGAAGAGTTTGAGCCGAAAAGTGGGATCTCATGTTTGTTTTTGTATCGCAATGAACGTGTCGTATGCATTTCTTTCCATGTGGTGTAGAAATGCTACAATTGTGTAAAATCCCTGACAGCTACACCGCGCAGCAAGTCATCCTCGATGACTTGGGTTGCTTCGGTTAGGAGTAAGTAACCGGTTCTTCCATATAAAGAATGGACAAAGTTTAAAAAGTGTTTTATTTTTTTAATAAGGTCTATTTGCAGCAATTTCCAACATGAAATGAAATCAGTTTATTTGCTAAATACACAGTAGGATACATTGGTAGTCTAACGTAAATTTAAGGTTATGTTTTTGCTTGTATTTTGGCTTTGCATGCAAATGCTATTGGTATAGAAAACAACCTGCATTTAAATTCAATCTAGGCTTTTTGTTGAGCAGCATAATCTCAATATTTGATAGGAGACACTACATATACACTATACAACCTGTGTTGTTATGTACGACATTAATTTAAAACACACATCCGGAATATTTGCAAAAGCTTGAATATTTATCCAAAAATCGAAACATTTACAATAAAAAAAAATAACGTACATTGGCGGCGCGCCTTTGCAACGATCCCGTTTAGTCATTGTAACAAGTACCTACTTACATGATTAATAAATATGATTTGTTTACCTGTTATATGCAGGCTGTTCTATTGATATTTTAGGACTTGATATTAAGTCTGTTCGAAAATTGAAAATTTTCTATATTGTCGAATTTGAAAAGAACTTTGTTTATCACTAGCCCTACCGGTGTTTTTATTTAATGTCGTAAAAAATAAAACACGCAGTATTAGATAAATAATTAAATAAATAGAAATATTGCTGGAATATTTCACACAGCGCTATCTAGCCCCAAACTAAGCAGAGCTTGTACTATGGGATCAGATAACTGATAGAATACTTATATACATTTTTTTAATACATACTTATAAATATAGAGAAACAACAAGATCCGGAACAAATATATGTAGATCATACAAACACTTGTTCCACGACGGGAATCGAACCCGCAACCTCCTGCGTCTCAGTGCTATTCGCCCACTACGCCACGGAGGTCGTCAGATACTAAGTGACAGCGAAACTTTAGGTGCTCAATATCGTTTTGATGTGTATACACTACGACACTCGGCTTGTATACACAGTATCTATACCTTGAACCAGAAAGTAGATCGTTTTTGTAAACATAGGTGTTACCATATCAAACCAATACAGTGTAAACTCTATATAACGACACTCAAGGGACTGAGCATATTTTGACGTTATAAAGAGTTGTCGTTAAATGGAGAGAAAAAAAATCTGTGTGTGTCACAGTGATTTTCTCTTACTAGCCATGTTTACAATTTGAAAGTTTGTGAGCTACTAAGAATATGACAACGTATAGATAAAATCCATCACTTCTACTAACAACAGTCTGCAGCTACACGTACAAGCAATTCTATTTTGTAAACAAAAGAACGGATTTCTTAAAAAGTTTGGTGTGTATGATGCCGACAGTCGAGTTTATTATGGTCTAGGATAATAAAACGACAAAAGGATATACACAGCTGCGCAGTTTTTACTAATTTGGCAACTTAAAAAGAACTTTTTATTACAAATTGTTGTCGTTATTGAGAGTGGGTGTAATGCTATATAGAGTGTACCATTGTATGCAAGACAAGCTAAACCAACCAAAGCCGAGTGATTTCGACGCTTTAGACTTAGAGAGTTTGTCGTTAAAACGAGTGACATTACATGGAGTTTACACTGTAGTTTTGAAATAGAAGTTTAAATATGATTACTCAATTTTTCTAAGTACTTATTGTAGGGTTGATTTTCTAATCAATATCCATAGAATTGAAAATAGCAATGGTGTTGTGCAATATATTATATTTTATATAATTTTTTTACCAAAGTTATAAAATGATGAAGAAATATTAGCGGAAAATGTTTTACGAAACTGGTATTATCGGAGTCAATGGGAGTAAATCACAAAATTCGATACAATTTTTGCATTTTGATATTGATTTACGCCATTTTATTTTAACGTAATTTCATTCGTCTCTCGCCCGTCAAAGTCAAATGTGTTACTTTCTCGCTGCTCGTGTACTATTGTGCTTTTTTGAATTTTTGTTTTATTTTCGTTATTATAAAATTTTTCCTGGTACAATTGTGTCACCTACAAAAATATTTTTTTTCAACACTACGCAAAGGTTAACTGGAAGAGAATGCTTGCTAGCATTAAGTTCACTTAATGGTAAGATTTATATATTTTGTGCAATAAAGAATTTTCAATCAATCAATTGTTTTTATGTTATCTATCTAATCTATCGCACAAGCAAAACCGCGCGCCATTACTACTAATAGTTATCCATGGTAAAAAATTGATGTCTTCCACTGACTTAACCATAGGCATAACAGCTAAGTCCTATAGTATGGCAACGTCCACATAGAGATCAAGATAACATAATAGCTTGTTTTGAATTCTATGTGGATATCCATGGGCTGCAGTAGCCACTTAACATCTGGTAGACTGCATGCTCGTTTGCCATATAAGTAGTATAAAAAAAAACTTGTCATTATGACAGTGACATATCATGACATTTCTTTGTTTAAAAAAACGTACATTGGCGGCGCGCCTTTGCAACGATCCCGTTTAGTCATTGTAACAGGTACCTACTTACATGATTAATAAATATGATTTGTTTACCTGTTATATGCAGGCTGTTCTATTGATATTTTAGGACTTGATATTAAGTCTGTTCGAAAATTGAAAATTTTCTATATTGTCGATTTTGAAAAGAACTTTGTTTATCACTAGCCCTACCGGTGTTTTTATTTAATGTCGTAAAAAATAAAACACGCAGTATTAGATAAATAATTAAATAAATAGAAATATTGCTGGAATATTTCACACAGCGCTATCTAGCCCCAAACTAAGCAGAGCTTGTACTATGGGATCAGATAACTGATAGAATACTTATATACATTTTTTTAATACATACTTATAAATATAGAGAAACAACAAGATCCGGAACAAATATATGTAGATCATACAAACACTTGTTCCACGACGGGAATCGAACCCGCAACCTCCTGCGTCTCAGTGCTATTCGCCCACTACGCCACGGAGGTCGTCAGATACTAAGTGACAGCGAAACTTTAGGTGCTCAATATCGTTTTGATGTGTATACACTACGACACTCGGCTTGTATACACAGTCTATATCTATACCTTGAACCAGAAAGTAGATCGTTTTTGTAAACATAGGTGTTACCATATCAAACAAATACAGTGTAAACTCTATATAACGACACTCAAGGGACTGAGCATATTTTGACGTTATAAAGAGTTGTCGTTAAATGGAGAGAAAAAAAATCTGTGTGTGTCACAGTGATTTTCTCTTACTAGCCATGTTTACAATTTGAAAGTTTGTGAGCTACTAAGAATATGACAACGTATAGATAAAATCCATCACTTCTACTAACAACAATCTGCAGCTACACGTACAAGCAATTCTATTTTGTAAACAAAAGAACGGATTTCTTAAAAAGTTTGGAGTGTATGATGCCGACAGTCGAGTTTATTATGGTCTAGGATAATAAAACGACAAAAGGATATACACAGCTGCGCAGTTTTTACTAATTTGGCAACTTAAAAAGAACTTTTTATTACAAATTGTTGTCGTTATTGAGAGTGGGTGTAATGCTATATAGAGTGTACCATTGTATGCAAGACAAGCTAAACCAACCAAAGCCGAGTGATTTCGACGCTTTAGACTTAGAGAGTTTGTCGTTAAAACGAGTGACATTACATGGAGTTTACACTGTAGTTTTGAAATAGAAGTTTAAATATGATTACTCAGTTTTTCTAAGTACTTATTGTAGGGTTGATTTTCTAATCAATATCCATAGAATTGAAAATAGCAATGGTGTTGTGCAATATATTATATTTTATATAATTTTTTTACCAAAGTTATAAAATGATGAAGAAATATTAGCGGAAAATGTTTTACGAAACTGGTATTATCGGAGTCAATGGGAGTAAATCACAAAATTCGATACAATTTTTGCATTTTGATATTGATTTACGCCATTTTATTTTAACGTAATTTCATTCGTCTCTCGCCCGTCAAAGTCAAATGTGTTACTTTCTCGCTGCTCGTGTACTATTGTGCTTTTTTGAATTTTTGTTTTATTTTCGTTATTATAAAATTTTTCCTGGTACAATTGTGTCACCTACAAAAATATTTTTTTTCAACACTACGCAAAGGTTAACTGGAAGAGAATGCTTGCTAGCATTAAGTTCACTTAATGGTAAGATTTATATATTTTGTGCAATAAAGAATTTTCAATCAATCAATCAATCAATTGTTTTTATGTTATCTATCTAATCTATCGCACAAGCAAAACCGCGCGCCATTACTACTAATAGTTATCCATGGTAAAAAATTGATGTCTACCACTGACTTAACCATAGGCATAACAGCTAAGTCCTATAGTATGGCAACGTCCACATAGAGATCAAGATAACATAATAGCTTGTTTTGAATTCTATGTGGATATCCATGGGCTGCAGTAGCCACTTAACATCTGGTAGACTGCATGCTCGTTTGCCATATAAGTAGTATAAAAAAAAACTTGTCATTATGACAGTGACATATCATGACATTTCTTTGTTTAAAAAAACTCTCCAGGTTTCTGAATTCGAGTATAGTGTTTAACTCTAGTTTATGGCTACACTATCGTGAACTGACTAGTGTTGCTGATTTTGCTTGTCAGTTGGAAACATATCTTTCATTTCTTACCTAAAGCTAATACCCCAGGAGCCAGAGGTACACACTTGTCCGTAGCACCATTCAGAAACAGGACGTCTGGCCTGCTAAGGAAGGTTTTCGCCTTGTAAAGCTTTGCCAGATTGACTCTATAGTCACTGTCGAATACCACCGCCCCGATCTTTTCGTCATCCTTCAAGTAATCGATAAAACTTTCATAGTAATCGGCTGCTTCGTGGGGCTGGAATATAAATAGTTATTGTTAGTAGAAATTGTAACTATGTAGTTGTCTTATGAAGGAAGTAGGTACGCATAGGCTAGTGAACATGTTTTAAGTTTTTATCAATTCATTTATTTTCAGACGTCAAAGATCTATATCTGTTAGTTAAACCCATGGAAGTAATAAGTACTACATACAACAGGAATGAGCTGCTGTCGCAAAATTGAAGCCGAAAGAGAGCTCAGTAACTGTACCTTTTATCCCTCTCTGGCGATGGTGACCTATACTGATTAGGTAATAACTGTTTATTATTTTGTATGAGAGTGGGAAGGATAGGAGGTACTTTACTTTGAAATAAAATGAAGTTATATTACATTTTGTATTATTATTAACATACATACCTACTTATACATATCTTTGTTAATTTCTCCAATCATTTTACTATTTACATATGACATTGAAGGACAGGTTGTGCTCGGCAACAAAACACGCTAATAGAACCTCACCTTTCTTGGTATCATCAGAGATATTACCTTTTTGAATAAAATCTGTGACTTGCCCTTGAGCATTTAGCCAAGCTTTAAAGTAGTTTTCTTCCATCCAAGCCTGATTGAATCGCTGTGTTTTTCGAGGCTTTTTAACTGCCATAATTATTATTTTCACTTTATATTGCGTAAATTATCACTAGCAGACGTATTTTTTAACTGAAAGTAACGACTACCGACTCCGAAACACATGAATGAAACGGACAAACGGCCGTTTTACTCACTATATGAAACAGTGCTGCCTGCACGATGAAATTAAACTCCAAAAACGATACGAGTGGACCTTATAATCATTGATCCAATGTTCAAGAAAAAAATACTAAATTCTTAAATTCCACTAGCCACTAAAACCCGTATTTGTCCGCTAATAGGTAAGTCAAAACCACCAGATTTAGTGGAAAATCCACTAACTTGGCAACACTGAAGTAATAAGTACTATGTTAGAACGGGACACAGCGTTCAGTGGTTGCCCTCTCACTCGCCTTCATTTTTATTTTGCGCGCAACAAGATTCTTACGACCTTTGCATAAGGTTTTATTTTCTTTATTTTAGCTGCAAGATGCACAAATAGAGCTCATTCCTGTTATACGTAGTACATAATACTTCCATGGTAAAACTTTATTTAAATATGTCAATTGGTTAGTAAAAGTGTGATTTAATGAAAAAAACCAAAATTAGACTAAAAAAAAAATTATTCGAAAAGGTATTAGAAAAATACCTTTCAGATGTCTCCTTTTAGGAATAACTCTGATTTGGATTAACGACTTTTATGGCCAATCCTGTCTATACTCTTCATGTTGGAAATGCTATTTGCGGTCACCCATCTAAATATTGACCGCGCATAGACACTTTACCTAACCGATCAACCGATCAAGCTATATTACAAGCGTTTAAAAATAGCCAAAGTGGTAACATTCTAAGTTCTCCCTAGCAACATCGACTTATATGGGTTTTTTCCTGTTCGCCCGATTGGATTTTCCTTTTGTCTCCCTAAGTTCCGATTCTTATTGTCTACTTGTGTACTTATTGGACAAACGGGAAATATAAATGAATATTTATAAAATATTATTGGTGGCTGTGAAGAGTTTTGGGGTAATGGAACTCCTCGTTCAATTTGAAAATACGCTCCTGTTGAATCTATCAAATGAATGCTGTATTGTGGGGATTTCTTAGTTTCAAGTAGGCAAGGGTCACATTGCCGCATGCCGGATGAGATAGGCAAAACCCACCACTGAGTGGATCTCAAAAAACAGAATACGAATATACTAATCGTTACAAAAACTTTCTCCCAACAAGTACTAAAATATCCCTAGTCAACTCTTTGCTCCTACCTATAACCGACTATGCGGATATATCGTACCTAGACCTTAATCAGAACCTTCTAAACAAATTGGATCGACTGCTCAATATGTGCATTAGGTTCATCGACGGTCTCCGTAAGTACGAACATGTGTCTAATTATCGCTCCAAACTGAAATGACTCTCAATTCGTGACAGAAGAAAGTTAAGAATTGTATGTCTTCTTTTTTCAATCCTGATGACTCTTTACTCACTATCTAAAATGTCAATTTTCCTTCCTCTCTGTCACCCACGACCAAAACCTCAGATCCACTGATTCTCTCCTTTTTGCTACCCCGAAACACTCAACATCCTTCCGTGGCAACTCATTTGAGGTGGTAGCTGTCGGTGTATGGAACTCTCTCCCTTCTCATATTAAAAAGGCGCCTAGTAAACCGGTTTTCAGACGACTAGTCTACAGTCATTTCTTGCAGTCCTCCACTAGCTGTTAAAATATATGAAAACGTAATATGTGTGTTTGTATGTAATAGTATTTGTTATATATATATGTAGCATGCCAACCTTTTCCGTTACCTCTGAGGTTGGCAGGTAGAAAATGCTATTAGCATTAAGCCTTTGTACATGTAATTTGTTTTTTTAGTGCAATAAAGTATTAAAAATATATATATACGAGGCAAACCACGACGCCGATGGAAAAATGAACTCAACTCGTAATGAAAGAGTGGACCACACTTGCGCACGATATAGTGGAGTGGAAGGAAAGAAGGAAGGCGTTTGCTAACCATTGGGAGAGTACAGGCTCTAAATAATTTTAAAAATAAATAAAATAATAAAAGGCATAATTCATTTCATAAACGTTTCTCTGACAATAGCCCATTTATGGCAAAAGCACGTATCTCACCTCCATCTTGCAATTTTAAAGATATCTTACTCGTTTGCTTCGGCCATAGTAATGACTTTGTAAAGATCTGCCAAAGTTGAAAAAGAACTATGTGCAATAAAATAATAAAATTGATTTTCA
The DNA here is from genome assembly GCA_918857605.2 of Philereme vetulata. Lineage (NCBI taxonomy): Eukaryota > Metazoa > Arthropoda > Insecta > Lepidoptera > Geometridae > Philereme > Philereme vetulata. The sequence continues at coordinate 5,691,151 of OU975459.1, read as the reverse complement.
GACCGAGAGATGCTGATATTAGTGAATTAAGAAACTACATTAGTTGGTATCTTATTTTTAGAAAATGTAATGATTTCAATAAGGTCATCCACCAAAAATCAATATAAAAAGTCATGGCCTCGTCGCGTCTTCTTCTATCGTGTCACTGGTAACTAAACTATTTTAGAGTGGTACTTTGCCACATCTACAGCGTTGGGCGTGGCTTTGTCAAGGTCTTTGTGCAGGTGCTCCCCCACCTGCACAAGGGACAGGAGAGCAGATGAAACATGGACTCATGACACTTCGGTATTGACTGGGAAAGCGTCGGTGGGACGATCTCGCTAACTTTGAAAGAGTATGGTGGGAGTTATCGAAGGATAGCGATAGTAAGAGATAGAGGAACTTGATAGGTTAATTAGCCAAAATAGGTTAGTTAAAAAAATTGTGTATAACTCACGCCTTCTTGACAGTTGAACCCATAAGACTGCAACATCTTGAAGGTTTCTGGACAACTGACGGAGTACACTTCCTTCTTGAAGTTCACTGATTTTAAGTACTCTGATATCGCTATCGACGGGGTCGTGAGGTTTTCCTGAAATGTAATAAAATGTTATCAAATTTTACATCCACTCAATGGTTATTCACAATTATTTAACCGCAATTGAACCTAAATGAGACCTTGGACCATGAACCCAACGAAAAAAAAAAACCATTGAAATCGGTTAATAAATAAAGAAGCTATGCTTTAACATAAAAAAATATCCGACAAAGTGAGAAACTCCTCCTTTTTTATAGTCAGTTAAAAAAAATCTTTTATTCGAGACAACTTCCACGTACAATTTGCAAAAACAAATATTATAGAGGGGTATGGGTGAAAAAATATAGTTAGGTAAATGGATGGCACTACTTGTGCCATGGATGATTAACTAACGATGTAGTTTCATTTAAAGCTTTTATATTTCACACTTCGCACAAGGCATTTCCAGAGCGAAGATGTTCACCACTCAGCCAACGTCAAAAAGATGCTATGGCGACTGTCCTGTATTCTGCTCAAGAGAGATTTAGCGCATCTGGTGTTTCATACATAACATTTTCAATCTATCTACAGCATTAAATCTATTTTCAGACACTGTACGATGTGCATTGCTGAAATATCATCTTCATCTGTGTAGTCTAGCAATAAACTGTATTGAGATATTAGCATACGACGTAATAGCATCGTTATCGTGAAGCTATTATATTGACTGAAAGTTTATTGCTTGCATGACATGACGTAAACCTCTGAAGTGATAAAATTAATGTTCTGAAGCCAATTTTCTTAAATACTGATAAACTATAAGTGGTTTGCCCCGAATTGAGATCTCGCGAGTCTCCCATAAAAACAAAAATATTATTATTCGTCATCTTTGACTATCAAAATAGTGCCATAAAATAAACGACCACAGTACTTGACCTACAGTTCAATTCAAATTACAGGTAACGGGAGTTCATGTTGGGGTATGTATGTAGTGTATGGGGTACAAAATGCAGTTATTCTGGATTTGAAGCTTTTGTCTATATTTGTGACACTAAAGCTACACGAATACCAAATTTCAGCATTGTGTGTCACTGGTGTACCTTGTGCATTTTGTCAAAGTTTTGTTTTCATTATAGCTCAAAAACTACAAGGGTTAAACTAAAAATAAAAACAGGAGTGAAATGAACTAATTAAGACCTTCTATTTGACATCCCACGTGATCTAATAGCCTCAATTAAATTTTTTTACCCTTCTTGAACACCAATATCTAAATAACCCCCCAACATTTTTAGCTCATTTAGTCACACCAAAATTATTTTATCACTATTACTTCATTATGATCGGATCAAAGCTTCGGAAGTTATCCTCGGACATACATACATACATACATACAACGCCGATTTGTCCAATTGGATTTGTAGATCTCGCTTCGCTTAATTAATTACTTGTGCATCTGCATCATCCTCGTCATAAGACATTGCCATTGCTGAACAAAGGCCATTTTCAGAGTGACCGATCTTGTGCTGCCTGCACCCAGCGACTCCCAGCAACGTTTATCAAGTCGTCTTTCCATCTAGTGGGGGGCCGTCCTACGCTGCGCTTTCCAGTGGGTGGTTTCCACTCTAGAACCTTTCTGCTTGAACGACCATCAGTTTTTCCTGCCACTTTAGCTTGCTAAACCTCCCAGCTTTGTAAATTACATTGGTTTGTTAACGGATCTCCTCTTTCGATATGAAACACTAGACATAGCACGCTGGGCGACCTTATAACTGAATATTTAATCTTAAATACTAATTTAGTATTTAGGTATAACTATTCCTCAGTATTTGGCACGTAATAGCTGTTAACTAAATTTACGTAATTTAAATTTCAGTCAACTTTTAGTAGCATTGCGATCAATACAGAAAGTTTATCCTTCCAGTTAAATTATAAATTGATTTTTGTCATAGAAATTAGATAGAATTTGGCTATCAAAATTGACTTACAAATCCATTTTCAATACCAGCAGCCTGGAATTTGGCCTCATACGCCTCTTTCGGCCTCATACTGTTATTTGATACAAAGTTTACTGTCTTGCCATGCTTCTTCATCAGTTTGAAGAATTCTCCTGAGCCATGAAAAGGTTCCCGTGACCATATCACACCTGGAAAATATTTATCTTGAATGTATGCAGATTATCATGTCATGCGAGTTATGCGAAAGGGAATAAAACAGGTAGTACAGGGTGCATTTAGACGCTATAATAGATGAAACTTCTTATAGACAATCTTTTAGATTTTTGAAACTGAAATAATAGTTGGACGACTGAAAAGATATCTACGTACTAAATAACCACTATTAATTGACCGAGCGAGCGAAGCGTCTCAGTTTCGAAATTGACCAAAAATGCTTTTGTCCGCCTTTTAGTCTATCTGTCTGTTGTCTGTCCTCGCTTACAGCTCGCATTTTTCAACCGGTTTTGACGAAAATTGGCACAGAAATTCCTTGATGGATTGATTCCTTGTTCGAGCGAAGCGAGGTCTCTAAATCAACTTGGGTAAATCGGCGTTCTATGTATGTATGTACGTACGAATATATTTATGTTTGTTTGTCCGTGGGCAACTTTCGAAGCGTTAATTCGATCATCGTCAAAGGTACATAGGTAGGTAGTGATGGTACAATTTTGGTGTTAATACATAAAATAAATAAATATTGCTGGACATTTCACACAGCGCTGTCTAGCCCCAAACTAAGCAGAGCTGTACCTACTATGGTAACCAGATAACTGACAGTTCCGTGGCGGGAATCGAACCCGCTACCTCCTGCGTCTCAGCCGGCTGTTCGCCCACTGCGCCGCGGAGGTGGTCGTAAATTTAATAAATAGGTATGTAAAATTTAAAAAAAAAATTAAAATTAAAAATTTGAAAACCGTAATTATGATTGCTATTGAGGCAACTCACCGTCACAATCCGAGAAAACATGATCGAATGAGTCTAGAAACTTTTTAAAATCACTCGTTCCTAATTCCAATAGGTTAACCGGCGTCGCCATAACGATTATTCACTGATTTCTTTCTATTTTTATGCGACTTTTTTAACTGCTTCTCTGAATTTTGTTACGAAATGATTAAATAAACTGCGTGCGATTATTACCTAGCCATGTGAGTGACTGCGCTCCGGTCATTCGATTCATCTATTATATAAGAATCGTTGTCTTGACTTACTGACATATAGACAACGCACAACCCAACCCGCGGGTTCTATACACTTGAAATTTAGAGGGTATGTTCTTTGTGGTGTGTGCACACTAAGAACAGATTTTTCGAAACCGGATCCTATCTTTACAGAAGGAGCTAGCTTGTGGCAATAAAGGGTTTCACTTCTTCGCCTGCCAATGTTTCTTCTGGAGTGCCCCAGGGGTCACATCTTGGTCCACTCGTTTTCATCGCCTTTACTTATCAATGACCTAATAGATCAGCTGACTTGTCCATGTATGCTATATGCAGATGACCTATAAGTGTTTTTCCATTATTACTAACCATATTGATTCATTGGTTCTCCAGTCGGACATAGACGTTATCGTTAATAGGTGTGAAAGAATAGGTTGGCTAACTTGTTCGGCGGCGGTAGTTGTGTGGGTCTGGATGTGCGATGTATGCGTGTACGCTTACAAACAAAGGTGCCTTCTAATTTCTTTTTAATTTTTTACTGCTCATCACTTTCAGGAGAATCTATTTACAAACAACCACAAACTAACTCTTCTCCTCTCCTCTTTTATGTTAAATAATTTTAATACATATGTACCTATATTACCCGTGCGCGATAAGTTAGGACCTGAGCGCGGTGACGTCGTATTGGCGTGTTTGTACCGCCCGCAAAAAAGCGAACATAACAAGCAGCCGCCCGCGGCTTCGCCTTTGTTTTTTTAACCTAATTTATTATGTTACTCAGGGAGGACATCTAATTTTTTTTACACTATTTGAATAAAATAAAAATACAATGTTTAAGTTTATACATTTATTTTATCTATTATTTACATTATCTCATCTTCGTCACTACTTAGTGGCCTTATACTTTCTAGAGGTTGTTCTTCGTCCTCAGTCTCACTATAATCACTTGACGAAGAGGTATCCGATAAATTTACAACATTTACTATCACAAAAAAAACTACAACAATAAAACAATAACACAAACGAAAACTAAAAGAATTCCAGAGCGCGTCGTTACGTGACGTAGGCCAGTACGAGACTAAAAACCCTAGTAAAAAATAGTGATGCGAACGGTACAATACGGGCGCCATCGGGGAAGTGCAGGGGTAGCGGTCGGGGAGTCGCATTCCTAGCAGGTCTCAAGTTATCGCGCACGAGTAATATATACCATCGTATTGTTTTTGTATATCATGTAGGTATTTGTAAATAATATTGTTATCATTGCTTATTTATTATATAAATATGTTTATTTTTGTATAACTGGTCTTATTATGTTTATTTTGTTTAAATTTGTGACGTCACCCTACATAAGGCTCTTCCTGAAAACCAGCGCTACTTTGCATCGTTTATTGCAAAGAAGCATAAAGCTGAGGCAGAACCAGTTTGGCCACTCGTGACACGGAGCGGGACTAGTTGGTGCACCTACCTACTACCTACTGGTGGGGTAGGTAGGTATGTGTTCTAGCTGTAAGTCTAATTTAATCTCATTGTTTTGTAATTTTCCTGTCTATCTACCTATTTTGTTTGTGATCCTTTCTATGTTTTTTTATGTGCGTCAAATAAATAATTCTATTCTAAAGAAACTTGAAGTTCTTAAATACCAAAAAATGTTTTGTTGTTACATTAACCATTAAAACTGCCTGCATTCAACGCCGACCTGCGGTTCTTACCAAGTCGTCTTCCCATCTTGTAGGTGGACATCCTACGCTGCGCTTTCCGGTCCGTGGCCTCCATTCGAGAACTTTCCGGCCCCATCGGCCATCTGTTCTGCGCGCAATATGGCCTGCCCATTGCCCATTGCCACTTCAACGTGGTAATCCGTCGGGCTATGTGATGACTTGAGATCTCCTACGTATCTTCTCATTTCTGATTCGATACCGTAGAGAAACCCCGAGCATAGCCCTCTCTATAGCTCGTTGAGCGACTCTGAGCTTATTCATAAGGCAAATAGTGTAGGACCACGTCTCGGTTCCATATGTCATCACTGGTAACACACACTGATTGAAGACTTTCGTCTTAAGGCACTGAGGTATGTTGGACGATAAAACGTTGGGAAGTTTTCCAAACGCTGCCCATCCGAGTTGTATTCGATGATTGACCTCTTTCTCGAAGTTGGTGTAATATTCGACAAAAAACTAACTTTTTACAGTCATTATGATTACACCATAGCTCGTAGGCTCGTAGCACAAAGCTACTTGGCGTTATATCAAGATCTACTAAAGACTTTATACATCCCAAAAGCCTCGCATATCTCTAATGCTCTCTTTTTCGAAGCATTATGGAGTGTAATGCTATTATTTGGTCTCCTTTTTACAATGTCCATTTATGCGTATCGAGAGGGTCCAGAGGAAATTTTTAAACATCTTGTCATATAGATGTTGTTTACACAGGAAGCTTCCCTCTTACGCCACCAAGCCTAATAAGTTCAAAATTTTGTCACTTGAAACTCGGCGCCAATATCATGATGTGTGACACCTTTTCAAAATTGCCCACTCTATTAATGACGCACCTAATTATCTTCTATTTTAAATTTTGAGAAAAAATCCTAGGTCTCGATATCCCTTCCTCAACACTTTAGCCCTGCAGGTATACACAAATAATTATAATCCAGTGGTCAAAATGTATGGCTTGTACAATCTTTTATTAAAACACTAGCTGACCATTCCACAGCTTCGAACGCGTAGTTTTTTAATAAAAACATTACCCTCCTTCTGCGCAGTTGGGTAAAAAGTAGTCTATGTCACCCAGGGATAGTGTAGTTTCCCAACAGTGAAATATTTTTTTAAATAGGTCCAGTAGTTTCGGAGCCTATTCAATACAAACAAACAAACAAATCTTTCCTCTTTATAATATTAGTATAGATATAGAATGCAAAAATATTGATGTCTTCTTTTACAAAATATTTAAATTAAAAAAAAAACCGTTTATGAGATACTCTCGAAGGAGAGTGCCCAACACTCAAATTTAATGTTATTGTGAAATGATTGAGCCATCCTCAAGATTTATTAGTTAGTCTTGAGGATTTTTTAAATACTTTTTAGGCTTGCGTTTGACTACGATCTCGCCGATTGTAAGCGATGATGCAGTCTACCATAGCTCACGTTTATCTAGAAGAAACTTATTCACTCGCGACTTGAAGACACCCAGGTTATAGTTATCAGAAAATACAGACTCCGGCGAGGCATTTCACTCTTTGATGGTGAGTATAATAAAGGTCGATGAAAACGGCTTTGTGCGAATGTTAGGTAATTCAACCATATAGCGGAGGTGCACGCCTGGGTCTTGTTTGTATAGAACTTGACCAGATTGGCATCACTCCAGTCGGAGATTTCCTTCAAGGACAAGTTTAAGCGCTCAACCATGGCCTCCCTGAGTGACTGAATCTGCGCTCCACTTGCTTGTGTACTAGATACAGCTCTTCACAACTGTGCTATCATGCTACATACCCATACCTAAAAATACCTCCCATTCGCACAAAGCGGTTCTCTTCGACCTTTATTATGCGAACCGCTAAAGAGTGGAACGCCTTGCCAGAGTCTGTGTTTCCTGATAGCTACAACCTGGATATCTTTAACGCGCCGGCGAACACTGAGCGCAACTTCAATTCGGCCACGTCAAAAACTTCGGCCTGAGTATCGCTATCCCTGTTTAGTGACGAAGTTTAGCCACGCAGAGCGACAATAGAACGATTCTAATTTTGATTAGATTTTGACCGTGTTCCGTAATACCAAAAATGATGACTGAAAACTTGTTGTATTTTTTTCATTGTGTTGTTATTCTGTAACTAGACAATATAATCTATGTTCCCAGGACTAGGATACGTAAGATGTTGTTATTTTTAATACGAAACAATTAGGTTGAAAACAGGTCTTTTGTGACGTAAAAACATGCAGAATGCGATACGCGATACGATTCATTAAGGGTAAGTATTTTGATCTAATATATGGTTGGGAACCTAGATAAGTATTATTAAAATTAAAATAAAACCTTATTAAGGTAGAAATATGATCCAATTAGAAATGATCTTGGTAGTACGTTTTGTATGGGCGATTATCCCTTCGGTGCCCCCTTAAGTCGTGAGTGAATAGGTTTCTTCTAGGCAAGCGTGTACCATCGTAGACTGCATCATCGCTTACCATCAGGCGAGATGGTGGTCAAACGCAAGCCTATAATGTATTAAAAAAAACATACCCAAAAGTTTTAGTATTGTAAGTATTGTAGTGCTAATGTTATATACTAGGTTGTTTGAATACGCACAAAAAAGAATTTTTATTAGCATAATAAATAAATTTGTGAAATATTTACCATATAAATGTGAAATTAATTTTGCCATGTAAAAATAAACACTTTATTAAACTTGTGTTGTACTATTGCATAATACTTGCCATCTAATCACAGATACTGTATTAGTGACGTCTCGAAATATCTCTTGTTATCCCTTTCTAACCTAAAAGCCGCAGCCATTTCCGAAAGAGATATCAAATCGGCCTTTATTTTTGGATGTCGATTGCAAGAGTAGGCAGTAAGTTTTATATCAAATTAACCACCTAAATTTAGTCGATTTTCTTTAAAATTTGATAATATAACTGGTAGTTTTTTTTTCGAGTAGTCTTTTTTATGTCTTGAGAAACCGACACTTGAATATCGTCAGTATATTACCAAACAACCTGTATAATGGTTAATTACATTCTGATAATTATTTAATTCTATCATTCTGGTCTACAAATTCCAAATATAGTATATAGTAGTGAAGTAGGTACTTTATTAATAACATTGTTCTATCATCTTAACACAATTATAACTGCTCCAATTAATCATGATGTGTACGCATGTTTTTAGATTGCGATCTAGCTCATAACCTTTGTATTTCCTAATATTGTTATCTTTAGGTACTGATTGTATTTTGTTTTGTGAGTGCTCGATGAATGAATTTTTGAATACAGATTATTTTCTGATTGGGTGAGACATAGATGCCATGATTAATGATGTACCATTGTCCAACACACACACTACTGCACATATATAAACATAGAAATTAATTTTTTGCTACCACAGCACACACAAATTCACACAATACAATCAAAAGGTATAACATCAAAGAGAAAGCACAAGTAAGAGAAAACAGAAAATTACATATTACCCGTGCGCGATAAGTTGGGACCTGAGCGCGGTGACGTCATATTGGCGTGTTTGTACCGCCCGAAAAAAAGCGAACATAACAATCAGCCCCCCGCGGCTTCGTCTTTGTTTTTTTAACCTAATTTATTATGTTACTCAGGGAGAACGCTGCTTTTTAGCTAGTCTTTTTTACACTATTTGAATAAATAAAAATACAATGTTTAAGTTTATACATTTATTTTACCTATTATTTACATTATCTCATCTTCGTCACTACTTAGTGGACAGGTAAACAAAACTGTTTGTTCCGTTTTTCGTTTTCAAAAACTCTAACACTTTTAGCACGAGGTTTCTTTCTCCGCTATGCAATGGTTTACCCTTCATAATGATAACAAAAACACTTAACAAGAACTATAACAACAAAAACTACAACAACAAAACAATAGCACAAACGAAAACTAAAAGAATTCCAGAGCGCGTCGTTACGTGACGTTAGCCAGTACGAGACTAAAAACCCTAGTAAAAAATAGTGATGCGAACGGTACAATACGGGCGCCATCGGGGAAGTGCAGGGGAAGCGGTCGGGTAGTCGCATTCCTAGCAGGTCCCAAGTTATCGCGCACGAGTAATACAACAAACATAGGAACAATAGAAAGAAATAATACATTTACAATGTAGTCAGGGAAAAACTAAAAAGAGGCAAGTAGGTACGTCTGTGCTACTGCAGCAAATGCAACAATATCTATAACAATATATTATATATCTGCAACATTGCAATATTGTTCATGATTACATTCATGTGCGATGTCATAATATTTTTAACGATGTTTACCGTATCCGTTTTGTTTTGGTATATTAAAGAAAAGGGTTTGACGGAAAACTCTTACACTTTTTTCGCCTAGCCCCAATCCGCCAAATCCGTACCGTGCGATAAGGAACTTCGTTCCAAAACATTTTCTTGTGTCGATATGTTATTTTTGACAATATGCATTAAGATATTAATTATTTTTCTACCATTGACATAATCTCCAAAGCAAATTTCCTCGTGGTAATATGGAGGTGGGTCGCCGGGTTACTCCGAGTCTCTTGGCACTGAAATGGAAATCTTGTTCCATCTTTGGACTCAAAGGTTGCGAGCTAATGATAGTTTTCAGCTTTGAAAGGCTGACAACGATCTTGGAATAACATAAAACGTATTATCAAAAGATTCAAAGATTACAAAACTTTAATTCGTAGACTTAGTGGCACATTGAACTTAGAATGCCTATTTAGCAATATTTTATCTGGCTCTAATCTATAATAATAAATATTGCTGGACATTTCACACAGCGCTATTTAGCTCTAAACTAAGCAGAGCTTGTACCTACTATGGGAACCAGATAACTGATAGAATATGTATATACATTTTTTTTTGTAAATACATACTTATAATATATAGAGAAACAACCAGATCCGGAACAAATATCTGTAGATCATGCAAACATTTGTTCCGCGGCGGGAATCGAACCCGCTACCTCCTGCGTCTCAGCCGGCTATTCACCCACTGACCCACGGAGGATATGCGAAAACTAAGTACTGGTATCCAAAGGTTTAACTTTTAAAACTAATTAAGGTTATGAAAACTATTTTTAGTAAAAACGGGATATTTACCATTAGTGAGGTTACCCGTGATCATGGCGTATGCAACTGTGTCAAAATACATTAAAAATCTAACTTATCATGTTAAATATCTTGTATTTCGTGAAAATAGTAACCAAAGGTTAAACATATCGGGCTGAACGATATCTAAACGTAAGATGATAATTCGTCCAAAGATTACACGTCAAAAAACTAGTGTAGGTCATAACGGGATATTTACATACTCATACTCATTTATTCAAACCGTAGGGACACAATGGAACACTTGGTTACGTCAATAATAGTACTTACTTAATTACTTACATGTCGTTATCTAAGTAGAGGTGCCAGAAACAGACAAGCATTTCATATATACCTATTTACATTTAAACTTAAAAATACTGACTATTAACTATGTATGTAGGTACATAAGATTATAGCTGCTGTAGAGGGGCATTGTCAAAGAATTGAAATTGAAAATTGAAAATTGAAAATACTTTACTTTATTGCACTTATAAAACTAGTACAAAGGCGAACTTAATGCTAAAGAGCATTCTCTTCCAGATAACCTTTGTGTATTGTAGACAAAGATGTGTAGGTAGTGCACAGAAAAGGTAAAAAAGAAAATTTGCACAGGACTAATAAATATAGCATAATATAGGTACATACTACTTAAATAAACCTACTTAAATACTTTATATGATAGACTAAACTATACCAATATCGAATTAAAATACATACATAACAATAGAAGAGAAGTGTTATGGAAATATTAAGTTGCTCATTTTTGGTCGGTTTGACCGAGAAGGTGCCTATAGATTCTCAATCTGAATGCTTCCACTGAAGTAGCCTCGAAATAGTTTGGTGGCATATTATTCCAGAGACGAGTAGCGGTTATGGTGTAAGAGTCAGAGTAAGTAGCCGTGTTATGCTGTGGAGTAATTAGTTGGAAACTACGAGACGATCGCACAGGTCTGTCCTCAGTTGATACGGATGCAAATCGCTCTCTGAGGTAGCTGGGAGATAGAGGGTTGCGAAGAATATTATATAAGAGGGATAGCATGTGCGCATCTCGACGAGCTCTGATGTCAAGCCATTTTAGCTGCTGACGAAATACCGAGACATGATCATATTTTCGTAGGCCGTAGATATAGCGAATGCAAAGATTCTGCAGACGCTCCAACCTGTTCAGTTGCTCTTCCGTAGCATCGGGATAGCATACATCTGCATAATCTAGGATGGGTAAGAGTAACACATTAACCAGTGTGGACCTCGTAGATTGGGGCAAGAAATTTTTTAGGCGTTTCAGAGTATGCATGGTACCATACATCCTCCTACTAATCTGGGTAATATGGTGATCCCATGACAAATTATGGGTAATGAAAAGGCCTAAATTCTTAACCTCCTTGCAGAACTGCAGTGGAATATTATTATATTTAACCGGAGGAAGAGTGTTAAGATTAATTTTGACAATCTGTCTGTTACCACCAATTATTATCACCTGCGTCTTGTTGGGATTAATTAGTAGACCAAATTTTTGAGTCCAGTCATACACAGCGCTTAGATCATTAGTGAGATTTTCAATTCCAGATAGAATTTGATCGGGATTACAACTGAGATATAACTGAACATCATCGGCATATAGGTGATAGGATGTGTGATGTATTACCGATACCAGGGTGTTGATAAAAAGAGAGAAGAGGAGGGGTGAGAGAACGCCTCCTTGAGGTACACCTGCTTCGATTTTACACCAGTCAGAGGACAGATCATTAATTCGCACACATTGTTCGCGTCCGCAAAGATATGAGCTGAACCATGTTAAAGAAGACTGAGAAAGATTAATAGAGCGTAAGACGGCCAGCAAAATTTCGTGGTCCACACAGTTGAAAGCGTTACTAAAGTCTAACAAGGAAAGAAGAGTGAGTTTACGGTTGTCAATAGCAAGCCTGATGTCGTCTGTAATTTTAATAAGGGCAGTGCAGGTACTGTGTGCAGGGCGAAAGCCTGACTGAAACGGACTAAGAAGATTATTACTGTGGAGAAAAGATGAAAGCTGGCGATGCACAACTTTTTCAAGAATTTTAGAAAGGAAAGGGAGAATTGATATTGGGCGATAGTCTTTAAGTTCAGTTATGTTAGACTTTTTGGGAATGGGTATGATGAAAGCTTTCTTCCATATAGTAGGGAAATTGCTACTTGTGAGTGAAAAGTTAATAATATGAGTGATATATGGAAGAGTCAGTTCAAGTATTGGAGTTAGCATCTTTAAACCGATTCCATCATGACCAACCGCCTTGCTGCTAATGCTAGCAATAATCTTTGCAACATCACCTTCATCTACCTGCCCAAAAGAAAAAGAAGTAAAATTTTCTAGCGGCTGCCTAGCTAACTGCATTATGGTGTCAGCCTTAACAATGTTGTCAATTTTAAACGGAACAACTGAAAAATGGTTGTTGAGAGCATTGATATCGACCGTTGGGTTGACAGCAGCCTTACTCTTCCCAAATCCTAAGTTGTTGAGCACTTTCCAGATGTTATTTGGAGTACAGTTCTCAATGGCTCCGTAGATGTTACGACGCTTAGCATTCCTAATCTCCTGGTTGCACCGGTTTCTCGCCTTTTTATAGCGAAGAAAAGTTTCTTTGAATTGAATTGATTATAATAGTACCTATTTTGAGTTCTAAACTGCTGCTTATGTCAGTAAGTAACATTAATTTAATTAAAAACATTGAATTGCATTAGTCATTGAATAAAATATAAGGAATGTCAAGATATGCAATAAAAAATGACAAATCGTAGCTGCTGTAAAAGGGCATTGTCATCTTACCTAAATAAATCATAACAAAAAAACAATGTATATATCTAATCCTAATATCACAGACATAACAATTTATATAAAAAAAAATAATAATACATACCTACTATATGGTAATTTCCTGTGAAATGGAGTCATCCTTGAGAGCTTCAAGCTTGAGAGCTATAATAGCTTTTCCTAATTAATACTAAATTTAATTTTATTTTGTATATGGCATAGTACATTTCACGCAAATCTTTATCTAATTTATTAAATAGTTTGACTCCATTACAAAGAAAACTCTTTGAAAGTTTAGCTAACCTAATATTTGGGTGTCGAATGCTGCCACCATGTACAGTATAAAAATAGCCCTCTTGGTTTTCCACGGTCAGTTTTTTCGTTTACTGAATTAAATAATATGATTTAGAAATCTCCTTTTGAAAAGTCACTCCACATTCATAAATCCACTCTTTGTTATGAATTATGAATAGTATGATATAAAAAAAAACAATTCACCGTTTGCTATCATGAAACACAAGGAGATATACTACGTTGGATCACGCTCATTTTATGAGCGAACGTTCTCATAGAGTAGGTCATCCAACTATTTATAGGCAGGTCATATTTCTGGGGCCATCTTTTAGGACACGTCTCGTTTTTCATCATAACATAACTCCCGATAGACTTGGGCCACGAACCAAATGAAAATGAGGGGTAGAATTATCTTTAGTTATGATCTAGACCAGTAACTCTGGGAATAGGTTATATTATTTGAATTCGGTATGAGCTCCGACTCGAGTTGGCCTACTATGAATAACTAGTGTTTCGGCCCGAACTGAGATCTCGCGAGACTCCTATAAAATGACTTACAAAATAGTGCCACGAAAGACATAACGAAATACTTTTATCTACAGTTTCATTAAAATTACAGGTAACGGGAGTTCATGATTTGGTTTTTTTTTGAGGTAGAAATTGCAGTTATTCTGGACTTTTGCCTATATTTGTGTCACATAGCCACACGCCTACCAAATTTCAGCACTGTGGTTTCACTGGTGTACCCTGTGAATTTTGTCAAAGTTCAGTTTTTATTATGGCCAATAACTTAAAAACTACAAGATTTAAACTAAAAATAAAAACGGCGTCAAAATGTTCTAATAATTATCTTTTATTAGACGTGCCACTTGACCAGGTAGTCTCATTTTGTTTTTTTTTATCCCTCTTGAACCCCAATATCTCAACAACCCCCCCCCCCCCCCCACATTTTTAGCTCATTTAGTCACACCAAAATAATTTCATCATTACCTACCTATATATCAAATTTCACCGTGATCGGATAATCGCTTCGAAAGTTATCCTCGGACAAACAAATGTTTTTTTTTTTATGTTATTTGCGGGGAAACAGGCTTACGGCCCACCTGATGGTAAGTGGTCACCGTCGCCTATTGACACCGGCAACACCCGGGGTGTTGTCGGTGCGTTCCCTACACTGAAGAAACCTCTTTGCATTTCTCTTGAAGCGTGCCATGTCGTAGTCTAATGGGAAAACCTCAGATGGTAGCTTATTCCACATCTTGCAAGTGTGGGGTAGAAAAGATCGCGTGAAGCGTGTGGTGCGCGATACCCAATTGTCGATTATATGTGGATGAGCTTTATTACGTTGTCGAGAAGTGCGGTGGTAAAATCTCGACGACGGGATGAGATCAAATAACTCCTCAGAACATTCCCCATTATACAGGCGGTAGAATACACTGAGCGATCCGATGTCACGGCGTTGACTCAGCGGTTCGAGCCTGTCGGTGAGTTTGGGATCACCGATGATTCTAATGGCTCTTCTCTGAAGGGAGTCAAAACGAAGCAATTGGTACTATGGAGCTCCATGCCAAAGATGGGAACAGTATTCCACGTGCGGCCGAACTTGCGCTTTGTACAGCAATAGCCGTTGTTGTGCCGTAAAATACTGTTTGGCACGGTTAAGGACTCCAAGTTTTTTGGAGGTGAGCACAGCTGTTGCTTCTAAGTGACTCCCATACTGGACCTCATTAGAAATTTCGACTCCCAGAATCCCTATACTCGCCGAGACGGGGAGAGGAATGCACATAAAACAAAATATACATATAACGCTGATTTGACCAAGTTGATTTGGAGATCTCGATCAATGCCAAAGTTAGAATGAAGCAAACTTGGTAGGGATTTATGAATCAAAATGAAGGGCCGCGCGTACGAAGAAATAAGTAACCTTTTTTGGGATAATCTTTAAATTAAGTTATTTCTAGTTTTAATTTAACAATATGGTGGTGTATATAGTTTAACTGCTACATATCACTACCAGGCGGATGTGTCCCCAAGACAGTGGCTGCCTTGACCCGCTGAATTGCAAATGTATTTGAATTCGGAAATTGTTACTCGGCATTGTGTAGTTTTCATATTCCTGTCTTTGGTTCTTGTTTGATGTGATCGATAGTGAAAGAAGCACAAAATGATAAATATGTATCTATTTATAAGTATGTTTAGTTTACGATAGAGAAGGGTGGTTCAAAACAGCAATAATATGGATATTTCTGCCACCAAGAACTAATTCTTGCATCCCTATATTCCAGGACCATCTGCCGAACCATAATACAATATGTAATAATATAAGGCGACCTCCGTGGCGCAGTGGGCGAATAGCCGGCTGAGACGCAGCAGGTAGCGAGTTGGATTCCCGCCGCGGAACAAATGTATTTACACAAAAAAAAAATATAAGAAATCTATCAGTTATCTGGTTCACATAGTAAGTACAAGCTCTGCTTAGTTTGGGGCCAGGTAGTGCTGTGTGAAATATCCAGCAATATTTATTTATTTATATATTATGCGTTTGTAAAGTTTAGCAAATAAAAAAAAATTAAGTGGTACATTCTTAGAAACACTCATATATGTGAATTTTTCGCAAGTCTATGTAATACCCATATGATTTATGTCCATTGTTAGCCTTTCGACCAACGCTACGTTTGGCTAACACGCTATTGGATATTATGAGGCCAATATCTTGGAAGCCTTATTTTATTTAGGCGAGACGACTTTTGAAACTAGCAGGCTGATTGTTATAAGTTTATGACCAAACGTTTCTAACTTCTGGGATTCTTTACGGTTATGCGCACTGAGTGAAAGATCCGAGGATGTCCAGCACTCGGAATAATATTGCCAATTTATAATATTCCAGACCGATAAAAATGTGTAATAAAAAGTACGTGTTTTAACAGAAATAATATATATGTCGCATCCGGTCGTGAATAGCAACACAAAACGGAATAACAGCGGTCGGCTGTGATTGGTTGGAACGGAACGCAAGCGCATCGCGCGGAATCCACTATTTAAACGGCGATTTTACCGAGGGCTCAGTTGGTTACTCGTTCAGTTGTTGCGCAGTTGTTCAGTTGCTCAGTTGTTGTCGGTCAGCCGTACAGTGCAGTCGTGGGAACTGCCCGAGTTCCGTGTCGTGCCAACGTGTAGCTCTAGCTATGCGTACTTAATTATACCGTGTGATTAGTGAAGTGTTAATTAGGGTAAAGTTTCAATTAGACACTGTTTTTGTTATTTGTCTGCGTACCATTTGAACTGACATTACCCACTACACGCCCACAAGGAAATAGACTATTATGACTGATGGAGAGGGTGGTGGTGAGCTTTCTGCCCTACCTGCCTCCGACATATACATATTTACAACTGTTTATTTTGTTCTTTAAAAATAAAAAAGAACCAGTTGAATTACTGTTGCCGAAATATCGATAGTTTACCTATCGATAGTTGACGTCATAAATCAGTTACACTATCGATTGTTCTATCGATAGTATCGATACCATCAATAGCGTGATATGAGGCAATAGTATCGATTTCGTCCAATAATATCGATAGTATTGATAGTATTAAACGTGAATGGTGACTGAATCATTGCAGTATCGATACTATCGATAGTATTGCATAAAAACTATCGACACTGTTGATAGTATCGATACTATCGATAGTTGTGTGCTGTCGATAGTAGCATACATTTCGATAGTATTTGTCATTACATACAAGTTTTTTTTTGTCGGGTAGGTGTCTAAAAAGAAACACCTCTTGTTAAATCATCTCCTTTTATTTTATGTAAAAAATATAATTTGTGCACAGGCAGTAACCATTTATGTTTAAAAACAAAGTTTGAAGCACTGTACCTGCCATAAAGTGTTATTATCCACATCACTTTAGTTTCAACACAAAACTGAAAATTCACAACTGATGAAATAAATTCACAACCTGAAAATCACCCTACAACACATCACTCACTGCAACTTTCAAGATGGAGGAAATGCGCCAAATCAAAGGCTCTATGGCACAATTGCAGGCTGTTTTCACTGAACAGATGGCGGCTTATGAAGGTAAGCTGCAAAAACAGTCTGATGTTCCATCCACAACAACCGGGTTGGCCGCAGAGTTTTCGGCGTTCAAGTCGTTTGTCCTGATCGCCATGAGGGCTCTACAGGACCAGATACAAGCTACTGCGCATGCTGTAGACGAACTAGAGATGTAAGGCAGGCGCAAGCATTTGCTTCTTCATGGAGTTCCTGAGGAGAAGAAAGAGGACACCGCTGCCACTGTTGCGAAGGTTGTAGTTAGTCAGCTCAAGATAACTGGTTTTGCTACGGGCGACATCAACCGCTGCCATAGGATGGGCCGCTTAACATCAAATCGACCTCGACCTATTCTGGCGAAGCTTCGGGACGAGGCTGTTCGTTACATGATGTGGTTCGCCAAGACCAATCTTAAGGATACTGGTATCACTCTGTCCGAGTTCTTGACGAAAGCTCGTCATGAAGTTTTCATGCAGGCGAGGCAACGATTCGGCATAAATAAGTCCTGGACTCGCGAGGGCTATGTCTTCGTGGTCGGGCCGGATGACACCAGGTGTCGTGTGAGCTGTATGGGTGAACTCGATAAGATATCGGGCCCACGGGCGACGACGGGGCGGACTTCACCGGCCACAGCGACAAAGCCAGCAGTCGTAGCGTCGACTAGGAGATAGCGCCCGTGTCCGTGTGAATGTGTAGGTAGGTAACATAATCTAATGATAAATCACCCGTTTTTATTTTCTATTTTTACCCTTTAGCAAAATTTGTTGTTCTGTTTTTGTTTTTATTATATGCTTTCAATGTCAAATTCAAATTTGCAAACTGTCACAACTCAGTTATGTCACAAATGTTCCAAACCTTTGTTGTGTACTTCAGACATTGTGAATGGACGGGCAGTTTTCGTTTCGATATTTCAATTTGTTTTTTTTTTCTTTGTTGGTTTGTATTTTAGTTTTGTGTTGATTCTTTGTTTTCTGTATTTTTGATACTCTTTTAACACAACTGGCAGGTGGACAGGCTTATATTTGCATATTTTTAGTTAGGAATAATCAGTTAGAGTTAGGTACATTTAATTATTATATTTTTTTTTGTTTTGTTTTCATAATTAGAATCTATTTATTTATTTATGTCATCTTTAGTTAGTAGTGATAGTGAACACTTTTTATCTCTTTCTTCCTGTGATAACGATAACATAAGCAGTGACGATAGTTTTTGCAGTATACCTACGCTTTCTCAAACTCTAGAGACTCAGTTCTCGGACGTCTCAAAAAACTTCAATGTCGTACATATTAATGTGCAGAGCATTCCGGCTCATTACCCTGATCTGCTGGCGTCATTTGACCATAAAACATTCATGCTGTATTAGTCTCCGAGTCATGGTTAAAACCGTGTTTGCCTACAACTTCTTATTCGTTACCAGGTTTCATCCTAATTAGAAACGACCGCATCGATGGACGTGGTGGTGGGGTTGCCATCTACTTGCGCCCTCACATACCTCATTCCGTTGTTCATATGTCTCCACAACCACCGTCGCCTGATGCGGGCGAACACATTTTTGTTGAAGTCTGCCTCTCTCACACCAAGGTATTACTCGGAGTCTACTATAGCAATAATCTTCGCAATAATTTCTTTTCCTCATTCGAAAGGCTTCTTGAAGACCTCACTCTTTCTTACAATCACACCGTCATTTTGGGTGACTTCAACACCTGTCTTCTTAAGCAGGATTCCCGTTCCATTACTTTTGAAACCCTCGTTAAGGCCAGCAATTTGACCATTCTCCCTTCATCTGCTACACATTTCTTCCCAAATTGCACTCCATCTCTTCTTGACCTGACATTAGTCTCATCACCTAATAATGTATCTAAACACGGCCAAACTTTGGCGGCAGCTTTTTCCTATCATGATTTAATCTTTTTGTCCTACAAAGTTCGTCCGCCGAAAGCTAAGCCACAAATTCTTATGCAGCGTAATTTTGGTGGAATGAATTTGGAAAGCCTCCGTGGGGATGCTCAGCAGATCGACTGGACCGACGTCTTAGGTGCGTGCTGCGTTGATGATATGGTGGGTTCTTTCAATAGACAATTGATTAAGTTGTATGACACACATGCCCCCGTACGTGCCATTAAAATCAAACACTTTCCAGCACCATGGCTTACTGATGAAATCCGCTTGGCGATGCACAAAAAGGCTATGGCGAAGGTTAGGATGAGGTGTAGACCTTCTGACAACAATAAGGCCAAATACTTCGATCGCCGAAATCACTGCAACAGGTTGTGTAGGGACGCGCAGCGCCGATACATTCATGACTCCGTAGATAATAATGATCCATCTAAAGTGTGGAAATTTCTTAAAAAACTGGGGTTTGGTAAATCTAAACCAGAAAATATATCAAAAATCATTAACATTGATCATCTTAATCAGCACTTCACGAGTTCTTCCAATATTGACGGAATTACTAAATCAAATACATTATTTAATCTTTCTTCACAGCCAACCCCAGACTTTCCCTCTTTTCAGTTTAGTCAATTTGCCGATTGTGACGTTAAGAAAAGTATTACATCTATTAATTCAAATGCTGTTGGCAGTGACAGTGTTAGTCGGAATATGATTATGCCAATACTTGACGAAATTGTTCCTATCATCCCCTACATCCTGAATGCCTCAATCGATTCCGGCTCTTTTCCTGACGTCTGGAAAGAAGCACAGATAATTCCTTTACCTAAGAAACCCAATCCATCTTCTTTTTCTGAATACCGTCCCATATCCATACTTCCCTTTCTATCAAAAGTCCTTGAACGCCTTGTCCATAAACAACTCAGTACCTACCTATCCAATAATATCCTGTTAAATCCTCTCCAATCTGGTTTTCGCCCCGGACATACCACAGTCACAGCGCTCGTCAAGATAACCGATGACATTCGGTTTGGAATGGAAAGTAGGAAGGTGACAGTGCTGCCATTACTTGATTTCAGCAATGCCTTCGATTTCGACATACTTCTGGGTGTATTAAGCTCTCTTAACATATCTCTAATGGCTATTGACTGGTTTCGTAGTTATTTGTTTGGACGCCGGCAGCGCATCCGTATTGAAGATAATTACTCTTCATGGTGCAGCCTTCTTGCTGGAGTCCCCTAAGGCGGCGTCTCTCCTCTTCAGTGTTTTTATTCATTCAATATCTCAAAATCTTTCTTCTTCCTACCACTTGTATGCAGATGATTTACAAATTTACACACAAGCCCCGATTGACAACATTAACAGAGCTATCAGTTTAATAAACTCAGATTTGGACCGAATTTGTGACTGGAGCAAATCCTTTGGTCTTACCGTAAACCCTGAAAAGACACAAGTGATCATAATCGGTAGTCACAAAATGATTCCTAGGCCAGATTTTGCACAACTCCCACCTGTACTTTTTAATGGAACACAAATAGCTATCAGTCAGACGGCGAAAAACTTGGGAATTATCATGGACACCAAGCTATCATGGGTGCCGTGTATTGCTGAGATCAGCGGCAAAGTGTTTGCTGCTTCAGCTTCGTTGCGTAGACTTCGTAACTTTTTACCGACCGCCACCAAAATTACGCTTGCACAATCCCTTCTACTCCCTATCTTAGATTACGCCGACGCCAGCTACCTCGACATTTCCGAAGTCCAAATGAGTAAACTTGAGCGCCTTCAAAACCTTTGTATTCGGTTCATATTCGGCTTGCGCAAGTATGACCATGTCTCAGAATTCCGCGCAAAACTCAAGTGGCTCCCTATACGTCTTCGCCGGAATGCACATATTGTATCACTTCTTTATAACATTCTCTATAATCCCACTTCACCTTCTT
Organism: Philereme vetulata; assembly: GCA_918857605.2. Classification (NCBI taxonomy): domain Eukaryota; kingdom Metazoa; phylum Arthropoda; class Insecta; order Lepidoptera; family Geometridae; genus Philereme; species Philereme vetulata. The sequence continues at coordinate 5,669,742 of OU975459.1, read as the reverse complement.
ATCTAAAGGAGCGTTTCGAGTTTCTGTATCAGGGACACTCTCAAAACCTTCGTTCTTCCGAAGCTCTACAGCTTCGAACTCCCATCCATAGTTCACAATTTTATGGTGACTCTTTTACAGTACAAGCTGTGCGACTGTGGAACGCCTTACCTTTGTCTGTAAAGTCGTCCCAATCTCTTCCTATTTTCAAAGTCAAGGTATACAACCATTTCCTTTCGTTGTCTCGTAACTGCTAGTTAGTGTTTATGTTATTTATCCTCTTTATGTAGTGTAGTTTATTTATTCTTATATTATTTGTATGTATTTAAGTTTATGTTTATTAGTATAATTAATAGGTATATTTTATTTCATGGGTTCTGTTTATGTCTGTAGGTACTCTTACACCGCCGTCTTTTGATTTTGTTTATCCTGTCCATCCAAAGGTTGTCTAGAAGAGATCGCTTTTAGCAATAAGACCGCCCATTGTACCTTTATTTATTGTTTATTTCCATTATTGTATTTTTATTTGTAGTGCAATAAAGAGTATTTCATTCATTCATTCAAGTCAATATCTATCGATACCATACAACTATCGATAGTATCGATACTATCGATAGTTTCGTCACCATTGACGTTTAATACTATCGATAGTATTGGACAACATCGATACTTTTGCCTCGTATCACGCTATTGATAGTATCGATACTATCGATACACCTATCGATACTATTGATTTTTCGTGAATATCGATAGACTATCGATCAGCAACACTAAGTTGAATCATCTAAAGACCTTTGCAAACGATCAACTGCTTCCAAATTACTACCAGGCGAAAGTGACCCCAAGGTACTGGCTGCATTGCTCCGCTGAATTGCATTGCTTGTGGGTTGACCCAGATAAATAGATAAACATAGATACACGCCAGTTTTCGTATCACGATAAAATTAGTAGTTCAATTATTATTTGTAGTTTAATATGGGGATATCAATATTGTATAATTAGGTATCTCTTTTTGCCATTCGCTGCATAAAACACATATTTGCCTACAAAATGCGATAGTTCTACGAATAGAAAGAACTACAGTTTAAAATTTTTCCGATAGTGAACTCAAAGTAAATGATGTAAAAATTAAGAAAAAGTATTTGTAAGTGCATTTGTCTTTCTTGGTATTTACTTACCTTTAGTAAGCTCAAAGGTAAAATCCACCACAAAAGCACAAAGTGAACTCAACTAGAATCTGATGTATGTTTGTTTTGCCTTTGCCCCCGGCATCATCAGGCGTACAAAGTAAATGCCTTGCTTACGTATTTGTCTGAAAATTAACAAGAAGAATCCTTAAAATTTTAAACTGTCCTTGCTTTGTTTTTAAAGGTTACTAAAATCTAATATAACTAGTAATTTTAATTAGCTAATTGTTTTTTTTTATGTTTGCATTAAAATATCAACGAAAATGAATTACTACACATACTGAAGATAAGCGATAAAGATGTTCATTTTACCTATACTAGCTGGATTGGGTGGCCATATAAAAATTGTAATGTTAGTTCACCAAAACGCCACGACTCTTCTCTTATTGAACATACTCTATGATTTAAAAGTGTATTTTCTTTTAATTATTTTTAATGATATACAATAAATATTATTATCTATTTATCTGACTTTATTTCATATACAACATTTACATACTTTATTTATGGTGTTTTAAGAAATCCTTTTAGTTTTTCCACGATTAAAGTACAAACAGAGAGGAAGGAAGGCTCTCGAGTCAAGTAGGACGGCCCTCCACCTGATAGAAAGACGAACTGATAATGTGCAGAGATGCAATCTCGTGGAGAAATGCTCTTTGCTTGAGTAACATCTTAAGAAATTCGTTTGATAATTAGGAAACTGACTCCTCCATAAGATGTAACATCGTATCCTCCATAATATAAAAGATGACCAGAAGATAACCTCATCTTTTCTTTTCTGTCTTCGGCCAATCCTATTATATCCCACTTTATTTCTTCTACTACTTCAGCCTTTCGTCTATTCTCCAAGTTTTCGTATTAAACGTAAGCAGAGTCATCGTTTGTTCGCCGCCAGCAGCTTATAGCGTCTTTTGCCATGCCAGAACCGAAGCCGCTTCCAGAACTCGGAATAGTGAGTTTGCTGGGGACTGAGGGCCATATATTATTGGCGTGCATTATAGTAACAAAGGTATCATCCGAATCCTTTGGTACATACCATTCCGGACTATTCGATAGATCCGTCCAAACAGAACAAAACCATCCGTTGTCCGAGACACGTTCTCGGAGACCTGGATGAAGAAACCACCTCCGCTAATGCGGAAGAGTCATCTACATTAGACAGAGCAAACACTTCACAGATACACCGACCTCGCCGGCGAGGTCGACGAGTCCCTACAGTCGCCGCCTATACGAGGTGCAAGCACGTATCCGGGCGTTTCTCTCCTATCCTCACCCTGACAACAGCCCAAGCCGAGGTTCGTACCTAAGTGGTGCCCTTGCGCTAGTTGCCTCATCAAAACTTACAGGGCTGAGCGCCTTCTGCGCTTGCCAAAAGCTCGTTAAGCTGCAACGGCCTCAGAGGCCAACATCGAGATAAGTCCATTCGAAAAAAAGTAACAAGGGTTGAAATCTACTAACACACCACGCTGGCCGGTCTTGGTGAGTCGCCATAGCTTCGTTCGTCATTCACCACGTGATTGGATTGGGGAACATAATGTTGGGGCCCCCTTACATAAGTAACATGGAAATTAATTTTCAAGTAGATATAAAATAGAACAATGCACACAAAATTAAACAATTTACAACCAGTAGTAAAACAACAGTTTATTTGAAAATCTGCTTCGTAATAAAACACACTACTATGTACGTCGCAAAACCACAAAGTTTAAACGCTGAAATTTCCTTAATTGTATTCAAAGGAAAGTCAAGAATACAATAATTTAGTTACCTACCTGTGTTGAAGTTGTAACTGCTTGTTAATTCATCATAACCATTTTTAGAGTTGCTTATTTTAAATTATACTTGTGTTATTACTAGTATTTTAGGTTTATAGTATGTAGATATGTTTTTAAATTTATATAGATGCACCGCCGTCATGTGTTACATTATAATCCTGTCAATACAAAGGTTGTCTGGAAGAGATCGCTTTTAGCGATAAGACCGCCCATTGTACTAAATCTATTTGTAAGAATTATGTTCTGTATTTTACTTTGGTGTACAATAAAGAGTTATATTATCTTATCTTATCTATCAGTAGCTCAGTTTAGTACACGCACACACTCATTTTAGCACTCACACACGAATAATAACAATATGCAAGCGCTAAGTGTGACATAGAACGCAATTCTTGAACCAAGTATATTTATGTATTCCAAATGAAGTTTCGATTAAATTGCTATCCATTTAAATTTTTGATATAAATAAAAGGCCTCTATAATAGATCGTAATACTTTAACCTTTAAGTTCAGAAACATAAAATATGAAAAAATGTTCAGTCCACAATTGATTTCTTTGACAGATACTTAGGGAGCGTAGATCCTTCTGTCGGCTTGCTATAGGTAATTTTCTAATGGCGGGTTCCTATATCTGTCGTTTCTCCTTGAAAACCTGTCAAAAGTTTGAGACTAGTTTGACACTTTTTCAAGGAGATACGAGGCGTAGTCGGTTACCGACGGATATAGGAACCCGCCATAAGTGGATAAAAAAGGCGTTAACGTTTCTAAGGACAGAATCTAGAAAAATGAGACGACCGGAACGGGTTTTAACGGGCTTTATCTTTTAAGAAATTCATGTCATGGAATGTTCATGACCACTTACTAAGAACACCTTAGTACCTAAAGATGAAACAAGGAATAAATATATATGAGTATAAGGTATTTTTCTTTGGGTACAGTCATGGAACGTTTATCACGTGTTCTAGAATTATGTATCAATGAAACTTTATTTTGCACCATGAAAAAAAAAGTAGTGGTTCGCCCCGAACTTACCATCACTACTTACCTATACATATAGATATACGATGATCGGATCAAACGCTTCGCAAGTTATTCTCGAAAATACCTACAACGCCGATTTACCCGAATTGGTTTGTCGTCAACACCATCATGATCAGCCCACATTAGTCCACTGCTGGACATAGGCCTCTCCCAATACGCGCCACTGAGCCCGGTCTTCGGCTCTTCTCATCCAATTTCTGTTTGGTTCCAATTGGTTTGTAATGATAACAAACAAAAAACAATACACAAAGCAAAAAGTACAATGAGCAGTGTTATCGCTTTGAAGCGATTTCTTCCTGAGATAATTTTTATTGCAACCAAGATGGTCGCTATGGACGCACAAATTATGCATTTGTATGGAACTTAGTTACTATACTCGTATGTTGTATATTTAGAGCAGGTAAGGTACTCGTGCGCGATAACTTGAGACCTGCTAGGAATGCGACTCCCCGACCGCTTCCCCTGCACTTCCCCGATGGCGCCCGTATTGTACCGTTCGCATCACTATTTTTTACAAGGGTTTTTAGTCTCGTACTGGCCTACGTCACGTAACGATGCGCTCTGGAATTCTTTTAGTTTTCGTTTGTGTTATTGTTTTGTTGTTGTAGTTTTTGTTGTTATAGTTTGTAAAAAGTTTGTCGACAAAAGTATTGGGACGATGACCTCTTACAAGAGACGAATGAATCGCAATTAATTGTAAATTTATCGGATACCTCGTCGTCAAGTGATTATAGTGAGACTGAGGACGAAGAACAACCTCTAGAAGGCACAAATCCACTAAGTAGTGACGAAGATAAGATAATTTAAATAATAGATAAAATAAATGTATAAACTTAAACATAGTATTTTTATTTTATTCAAATAGTGTAAAAAAAGATTAGATAAAAAGCAGCGTCCTTCCTGAGTAACATAATAAATTAAGTTAAAAAAAACAAAGACGAAGCCGCGGGCGGCTGCTTGTTATGTTTGCTTTTTTGCGGGCGGTACAAACACGCCAATATGACGTCACCGCGCTCAGGTCCCAACTTATCGCGCACGGGTAATACGCATATTCATAGAACGTATTCCATACGAACGCCGTTTTTTATCGACTGCCATTGCCAATTTTTACAAGCATTTATTATGGCGATATTTAAAGGTCTACTGCAGTTACACCGAAATGTATCAACTTCATGGTAAATCTTGTTACTCGTTCGTGAGTGAGGTTATTTCTAACAATAAAATAAAAGCCTCTTCTTGATATGGACAGCATTGTCAATTAGTAAAGTCAATACCTATAAGTGAAAACTCAGCAGCTACCAAAACAAAATCAATAAACGAGCTTTTGTGAACGGGCTTGAGGAAGTGGGCACCACCGCCTTACCTTTATCTGCCGCCAAATAGCAGTACTTGTGCTGTTGTGATCCGGTTAGATGGTAATGGTATGTTCCTGTAATTACTGGCACATAGGCATACCAGCTAAGTCCTATAGTATGGCAACGTATCCACATCAAGACAACATAATAGCATGTTTTGAATTCTATGTGGATATCCATGGGCTGCAGTAGCCACTTAACATCTGGTGGACTGCATGCTCGTTTGCCATATAAGTTGTTAAAAAAAAAGTCGAATTGAAGTGAACCAGAAAATCGCCAAGTTGTTACGCCACTGTGCAGCCAACCTCCCTTTTTACTTCAAAATGGGAAATTGCCTTCGGTGAGTGGTTTCATTCGAATATTTTGCGAGAAATGTCAAATGGCTTTTAGATCTTTTTATGAAAGGAATACGTTAGGGAAATGGAATAGTATGATAGTGTGGTTACACCTACTGTAAGGCTTTCGTTATTATAAACGCTGCAACCTTTATTTAACGACCGTAGAAGAATTGTGACCTACGAGACAATACTATGTTACAGGCGATGGTTATCACTTAACATCATGTGGGTCTTTTTTTATGTTATTTGTGGGGAAACAGGATTACGGCCCACCTGATGGTAAGCGGTCACCGTCGCCTATTGACACCGGCAACACCCGGGGTATTGTCGATGCGCTGTTTGTTCCAAGTCAAGGTAATGAAATAATTGAATGTGTTTTAGACTACACGACTAAAGTAAAACTTCTTTAACTAAATATTAATTTATAAAATTGTTCAATTACAAAGAATACAAGAATTTATTAATAAAAATAATATTTTACTCGTCATTTGTCAAATTTCATAAATTAATGAATTATTATTACCTACATATTTATAATTCATTTTAGTTATTGTTACGTATCTTCTGATTAGTTGGTGGTGGACAAAATTGTCCACGCGTCTGTAGGTCGATCAGTCTATGTTCATTCCGGACAGACGCAACTCGCACTCGCACATTATCGTTTAAAAGTATACGAAACGTACCTAACTCTCTCACTTTCTATCTTTACTAACTTTCTCCCTCTCAACTTCCGATAGCACTTTTCGTAACGCATTCACCAGCTTACTCCCCAAGTCAAGCGTGCGTAAAGAAGTTTTACTTCAAAAAAACTGAGAAGTGCAGTCAGTCACAACTCCAGACTTTGTTCATCTCTATCTTACGGCTAAGTAAGCCCTTGTAAGGGCATACCTTACGGATGAATAAAGCCTTCAGTTTGACTATTACTGTGCGCGTGTAAAGCAATTATCTGTAGCCATTTTGATAACAGACTGACTACTGAGACAGGGGCTTATCCCCTTCCTCGGAACTAATACTGCACGGGCGCTGCAGGCCATTTTACCTATGCTATGAAAACGCAGCTCATTGTAGATATTTGTGATAGAAAGTTTAAAATTGCGTTCGCCGGTAGAACACTTAGCCAGCATATAACGGATACCGCTTCTTAGGAAACAAGAATTTAAGCAAAATGTGCCTAATGGACGTTTTAGTTGTCCTACCCTAAAGGCTTTTTGAATAAACATCAAAATTTGTAACCGATCATTTTTCATAATATTTGAATGGAAATTCGTAGAAAATGTTTTTTTGGAATCACTCTGACTTTTCTAATAAAAAACCCTTTTAAAGTTGATAGGTACACGCTCTAGGTAAGTATAAAACGGTATAACGAGTATAATCGTAGAGTCTGTAAACTTATCGTGAATTTTATTTTGATCTGCTTCTATGGAGTAGATTTTAACTTCATGGACCCTCAAAATGGAGCTCCAACATACCTTTGTAAGCGTTTGTGGACTATGAGAAAGCTTTCCATTCGATTAAAACATGGACAGTGCTTGAGTCTCTCCAACGATGCCGTATTGACTATCGGTACATCGAAGTGTTGAAGTGTTTGTATAAAAAAGCCACTATGTCAGTCCGAGTTCAAAAATAGAGCTCGAAGGCGATTCCTTTAAAAAGAGGCGTAAGACAGGGAAATGTTATCTCTCCGAAACTGTTTACGACCGCTTTGGAAGATGCTTTCAAGCTTCTGGAATGGAAAGGACTGGGCATCAATATTAACGTAGCGAATACATCACTCACCTCCGGTTTCCCAACGGGTAGGACTTAAAATGAACATGGACAAGACGAAAATTATGTCGAATGTCCATGTCGTGCCTGCCCCAGTTATGGTTGAGAACTCGGCTCTTGAAGTTGTCGACGCGTATGTATACCTAGAACAAACAGTCCAATTAGGTAGGTCCAACTTCGAGAAAGAGGTCAATCGTCTAATCCAACTCGGATGGGCAGCGTTTGGGAAACTTCGCAACGTTTTTTCGTCCAACATACCTCAGTGCCTTAAGACAAAAGTCTTCAATCAGTGTGTGTTACCAGTGATGACATATGGAACCGAGACGGGGTCCTTCACTATTGGCCTTATGAATAAGCTCAGAGTCGCTCAACGAGCTATGGAGAGGGCTGTGATCGGGGTTTCTCTACGGGATCGAATCAGAAATGAGGAGATACGTAGGAGAACTCAAGTCACCGCCATAGCCCGACGGATTAGCACGTTGAAGTGGCAATGGGCAGGCCATGATAGGCATAGCGCGCAGAACAGATGGCCGATGGGGCCGGAAAGTTCTCGAATGGAGGCCACGGACCGACAAGATGGGCAGACGACTTGGTAAGAACCGCAGGTCGGCGTTGGATGCAGGCCGCTTCCAACGGCAGTTTCTGGAGATCAATGAGGGAGGCCTTTGTCCAGCAGTGGACGTCCTACGGCTGATATGATGATGATGACGATGAAGTTGTTGTAAAGTAATTGGAAATTGACTATTTGATGGTGATTCTTTGATAAATCTCGAATGAAAAGCATAGATAACCAATGATCCTCTCCATCCAAAGGTTGTCTGGAAGCGATCGTTTTGTTAAGCGATAAGACCGCCCATTATGCTTACTTTTATTTGTACAATAAAAAAACAGAAAACAGACTGTATCTCATGAACCGTGATAGTTAGCGTTGAAGTTTTCACAGATGATGTATTTCTATTGCTGCTATAACAACAAATACTAAAACAGAATAAAATAAATATTTAAGTGGGGTTCCCATACAACAAACGTGATTTTTTTTTTGCTAGTTTTAGCTCGATATTGATAACGGCAACAGGTAGACGCTTGAAATATTCACAGAATATTTTGTTATATATTCTCTTTGAAAACAAATAATAAAATTAAAATAAAACAAATTTTTATGGGGGGCTCTTGTACAACAAACGTGATTTTTTGCCGTTTTTATAGATAATGATACGGAACCCTTCGTGCGCGAGTCCGACTCGCACTTGGCTGGTTTTTTGTAGATATAAATTACAGTAATATTGCTGGACATTTCACACACCACCCCCGAACTTAAAGAAGCTTGTGATAAGGGAATCAGTTATCTGATTAAATTTTTAATATTATTACAAGCCTGTTTCGTCCCACTGCAGAGCGAAGGCCTAAATATAGGTATTACCCGTGCACGATAAGTTGGGACCTGAGCGCGGTGACGTCATATTGGCGTGTTCGTACCGCCCGCAAAAAAGGGAACATAACAAACAGCCGCCCGCGGCTTCGTCTTTGTTTTTTTTAACCTAATTTATTATGTTACTCAGGGAGGACGCTGCTTTTTATCTAATCTTTTTTACACTATTTGAATAAAATAAAAATACAATGTTTAAGTTTATACATTTATTTTATCTATTATTTACATTATCTCATCATCGTCACTACTTAGTGGATTTATGCCTTCTAGAGGTTGTTCTTCGTCCTCAGTCTCACAATAATCACTTGACGAAGAGGTATCCGATAAATTTACAATTAATTGCGATTCATTCGTCTCTTGTAAGAGGTCATCGTCCCAATACTTTTGTCGAAGCCTGTCCACATGGTTGACTTCTTTTTTCCAGACAACAAAACAATAACACAAACGAAAACTAAAAGAATTCCAGAGCGCGTCGTTACGTGACGTAGGCCAGTACGAGACTAAAAACCCTAGTAAAAAATAGTGATGCGAACGGTACAATACGGGTGCCATCCGGGAAGTGCAGGGGAAGCGGTCGGGGAGTCGCATTTCTAGCAGGTCCCAAGTTATCGCGCACGAGTAAATATAGATAAAATATTTGTTATATTTTGTTGTTGTATAAACCAGTCTACATACTTATAATTATAGAAAATAAGAACGAACATTAAACATTTATTTCCCTGAGATATAGACCCTTAGACTATTATTAATTTAGGGATTTTACGACTCTCGAGAGTCATAACAGAAGAACAGAAGTTGATAACAGAAGAAAATTAATTTAATTTTTATGAGGCCTATGTGAAAACCCTATGAGAAAAGAAAATTAGTCAAACCACCCCGGTTTGACTAATTTTCTCGATCTGCATAACTCTTTTTACCGTAAGTAAATTTAATATTATCTTTTAAAATATGCAATAGTTAATAGGTAAATACAATGCTAATAGAATAGATATAATGATAATAAGAGATAGATTTTTTTTTTCAACACACTTGCTCGTAAAGTGAGCCATAGTACATCGTCATTAGGGCCACAAACCGAACTATAACACACGCGTGCGTAATAATATAACACACTAGTGCTTATTAGAATTATCCCTACAAAGTTAAGTTAGTACCTAACTGCAAATTATATGCGAATAAACAGAGCATTTTCAATATAACCGGGTAATACAGTTTTTGTAACAACAAAGAGGTTTTATGCCGCTGAAAATCCTATTACATTTTTGGAATAAATAAATGTATCCCTAATTAAAACCCTATGCAGTCATCTAAAGTTGAACGATGCTCAGTTTGGCTTTAGGCCGGGGCTGTCTACGGAGACTGCGATATTGTGCCTCAAGCAAACTGTCCGGTACTACACCGACAGGAAGACTCCGGTCTACGCATGCTTCCTAGACCTGTCGAAGGCCTTCGATTTGGTGTCCTATGATGTACTCTGGCAAAAAATGGAAACGGAAACTAGCCAGTCCAGTGACGTAATTAGTATTTTTGACTATTGGTACAATAACCAAATCAATGTTGTACGATGGGCGGGAGCAGTTTCTGATGTATACAGGTTGAAGTGTGGCGTCAGACAAGGTGCATTAACATCCCCCAGGGTTTTCAACATGTATATCAACGGACTTATTGAGGAACTCGGCAATACCTGAGTCGGCTGTTCTATAGATGGTAAATTTGTTAACAACATCAGCTACGCTGACGATATGGTGTTGCTGGGTCCCTCGATAAGTGCTGTCAGAAAACTCCTTCAGCGGTGTGAAGCATACGCCGAGGCTCATGGGCTCAGGTACAACGTGAATAAAAGTGAACTGCTGGTATTCCAATCGCGGGGTCACAAGATCACCGATGTACCACCCGTCTCTCTTAATGGTGTCGCCTTACCCAGAGTTTCACGTTCCAAGTACCTGGGCCAGTGGGTCACGGAGGATCTCACTGACAATGAGGACATTGAGAGGGAGCGCCGGGCGTTGGCTGTCCGAAGCAACATGTTGGCTCGTAGATTTGCACGGTGCACGGGAGCAGTATAGGTAACTCTCTTTAAGGCCTTCTGCCAGTCTTTTTACACATGCAGTCTATGGACCAACTATACGCAGAAGACAATCAATGCCCTACGCGTTAAGTACAATAACGCGTTTAGGATGTTGTTGGGGCTGCCGAGGTATTGCAGTGCATCAGGCATGTTCGCAGATGCTCACACGGATGGATTTCATGCCATTCTACGCAAGAGAGCCGCCTCGATGATATGCCGTGCCCGCGGCAGCACTAACACTCTCCTACGCGTTTTGGCTGATAAAGCTGACTGCCCAATATTGTGGCACTTAGTTCAGCTACATGTTAGTAATAAGTATTAGTAGGACATAAGTATTCAGTTTTTATTTTTCATATATTTTATCATTATTTGACATGTATTTTAAATTATTTTATTTTTGATTTAAAAATTTTAATTTGTTTTGATTATAATTTATTTTGTCCTCTTTCTTTATTTATTTTAAATTTATATTACTAACATATATATAGGTAAACAAATGTAGTGCTAACCATATATGGACATAATAACGTCTGAAATAAATTTTATTGAATTAAATTGAAAACGAAAAACATTTATTATTATCAAATTACTTATAATTCACAATAATTTGTTATAAAATATTTACATTTTATCACTAAAATTATAATTTTGAATTAGGCTGTATGGCTATATGGAATGAATCACCTTACATTTGGCGCGTGCAAAAAAAAATTGCTCGCCATTTCCCATTTTTTTGTTTGTATTCCATTTGTTTCTGTGTGGTAAATAATTGTAAAAATGTCAAGTTTTAGTAAAAAAGAATAACAATTGATAGATTTAACCCCGCCAGAAATACTAAATGCAGCACAAAATGCAAATAAAATCCTAATACCTGCAAAATCTAGAGCAAAGTACTTAGCTGCTTACGATAGTTTCATACAATAAAAAAATCAACAAAAACCCAGTAATTTCCTGAAAATGTGTTTTGGCGTATTTCTCTGAACTCGCTAATACATACAAACCCAGCTCCCTGTGGTGCATCTATTCCATGTTAAGAAGCATGGTTAAACTCAAACATTGTGTTGATATCAAAACGTACTGTAACCCACAACCATGTACATCTCGTAGCATGAGTTATTTGATGCCTTCCCCTTCCAGTAATTTGTATGATTTACCTTTGTTGCCGAAATTTACACAAGAAGTCAATAAATATACTAAAGAAGTGGCAAGTACCAATGTAAGACAATCTGTGAAATCGCCATCAAAAACAATCTAATATCGTTTTGAAAATTGTACATTCACCAATTGTTTTAATAATTAAACGATTTATGCAATACATGTTTGTTTTTTCCTCGCAAACCACAGCCTCGTGCATAATGAGCAACTTAGCTTACTTGTATCATAATATACTATTATTGCACACCAATAAAAAATATAATCTATAAAAGAAAATACACAATTAAATCAAATGTACAATGGGCGGCTTTATCGCTGAAAGAAATCTCTTCCCGGCAACCTTTGTATGGACAGGATCTGTGTGAACAAATAAGGACGGCGGCGTTAATCAAATAATAACTACCATCATCATCATCATCATCATCAGCCGGAAGACGTCCACTGCTGAACATAGGCCTCCCCCTTAGATCGCCACAACGAGCGGTTGGTAGCCGTTTGCGCCCAACGGCTCCCCGCGATTCTTACTAGATCGTCGGTCCACCTTGTGGGGGGCCGGCCTACGCTGCGTCTTCCAGTCCGTGGTCTCCACTCGAGAACCTTTCTTCCCCAACGGTTATCGGTTCTACGAGCGATGTGGCCTGCCCATTGCCACTTCAACTTGCTCATTTTGAGAGCTATGTCGGCAACTTTAGTTCTTCTGCGGATTTCCTCATTGCGGATTTTATCGCGCAAAGAAACCCCGAGCATAGCCCTCTCCATAGCTCGTTGAGCGACCTTGAGCTTGGTCATGAGGCCATGAGTAAAGGACCACGTTTCAGTGCCATAGGTCATCACTGGCAACACACACTGGTTGAAGACTTTAGTCTTCAGGCTCTGGGGAATTTTGGACGAGAAGATATCGCGAAGTTTCCCGAACGCTGCCCAGCCGAGTTGGATTCTTCGTGCGACCTCTTTGTCGAAGTTGGACTTACCTAATTGGACAGTTTGTCCTAGGTATACATATTCGTCGACAACTTCGAGAGTATCGCCCCCAACAACTACCGGTACGGGCGCAACATGGATATTTGACATGATTTTCGTCTTATCCATGTTCATTTTAAGGCCCACCTGTTGGGAGACCCTACTGAGGTCGTTGAGCATGGTACCGAGTTCCTCGAGCGATTCGGCCATAATGACTATATCATCGGCAAAACGAAGGTGAGTGATGTATTTGCCATTGATATTGATGCCAAGTCTGTCCCAGACCAAGAGTTTGGAAACGTCCTCCAATGCGTTCGTGAACAGTTTCGGAGAAATTACGTCTCCCTGTCTCACGCCTTTCTGCAATTGGATTGGTTCCGTACTCTGGTCCTGTAGACGGACTGACATAGTGGAGTTACTATACAAACACTTCAACACTTCAATATACCTATAGTCGATTTGACATCACTGAAGAGACTGCAGTACCGCCTAGGTCTCGATTGAATCGAAGGCTTTTTCATAGTCCACATACGCTAGACATAACGGCCGATTATACTCCTCGGTCTTCTGTATAATCTGGCGTAGCGTGTGTATGTGGTCTATGGTACTAAAGCCTTTTCGGAAACCGGCTTGTTCGGGAGGCTGGAAGTCATCGAACCTGCGTGCGAGACGGTTCGTAATCACTCTCGAAAACAGCTTGTAAACGTGGCTCAAGAGCGAGATGGGCCTGTAGTTCTTTAATAATCACCTTTTTTAAAGAAAAGCACCACCACGCTCTTATCCCACGCTTTTGGCGTGGTTCCTTCGAGGACGACGGAGTTAAATAACTTCTGGAGGACTTGAAGTACCGGTTTTCCACCCGCTCTCAGAAGTTCTGTCGTAACTCCATCCTCACCTGGTGCCTTGTTGTTTTTAAGCTGTTTCAGAGCGATCCTAATCTCGTACAGGCTGATGTCCGGGATGTCTTCGGTATAGTGTCGGGTTAGTTTGGCTCCGGTGTCCTGAGCCAACTGACCAACGGGGTTTTGTGTTGAGGTGTACATCTGTCCATAGAACTTTTCGACCTCTCTCAGAATCTCTGGTTTCGACGAAATGATAGTGCCGCTGTCGGTCTTCAGCTTAGTCATTTGGCTTTGCCCTATAGACGAATGCTTTGCAAACACTTTTGAACCTTTGTTCCTTTCTATTGCGACCTTAATACGAGATGTTTAAAGGTACGCAAATCTTGTCGCATAGATTTCGAGATTCGTCTATTAAGCACGCCGTATGCCGACATATCAGCTGAAGACTACAATCTCATTTCATCCCGGTTCTCCATTAGCTTAATGGTTTCATCTGAGAGTTTCTGGTGCTTAGTTCGGCGGGGGGCCTTAAATAACTTAGATCCCACCGCTTGGACAGTTTCCACCAACCCGTTGTTTATCTCGTCAATATCATTGCAGCTGGCTAGGCACTGGAAGCGATTGTGCAGTTCTAGCTGAAAGCTTTCGGGGTTTTGGATTTGGGCAGGATTTGGACGGAGCGCAGACTTCATCAGACGTGCCCTTTCAAGCTTAACATCGATATTCAATGTGCCTCTAACAATGCGGTGATCGCTCCCGGTTTTCACCCTGCTGATCACAGAGACATCATTAAATATTTGCTTCTTGGTCGTCATAATGAAGTCTATCTCATTTCTAGTGAAACCGTCGGGGCTTATCCACGTCCACTTTCTGGCTGGCCGCTTCTCATAGAAGGAGTTCATCATGAAGAGGCCCTCCTTCTCCATGAAGTCGGCCAGTCTCTGGCCCCTTCGGTTCCGCCGCCCGAATCCAAATGGCCCCACTCTCAGCTCATCGTCTTTCCTTGTGCTCTGTTTTGCGTTGAAGTCCCCCATTACAACCGTGAAATGAGTCTTGTAAGTATGTATGGACTCGGAGATCTCCTCATACATGGCTTCCACTTCATCGTCTGGGTGTGTCGAGGTCGGCGCATATACCTGTATGACCTTCAACGAATGCCTTTCGGTAATTCTGAGTATAAGGTATGATACCCTGTTCGACACACTGTCGACTTTTGTCACGTTGTTAACGAGGGACTTGCGGACGAGAAACCCGACACCACCCTGGGATAGTTGATCTCCCTCTCGGTAGAAGAGCAAGTTACCGGAGTTAAGGATCATCGTGTCCTGACCCTGTCTTCGGACTTCCGACAATCCTAGGATGTCCCAACGTAGCTTGCTCAGTTCTTCTTCCAGCTCGACAATCTTCTCGTCAGCCTTGAGCGTTCGTGTGTTGTACGTTGCCAGGTCCAGTCGTCGGTGGTGGTAGCTGGATCGCTGCCGGGGATTAGCACCCCCTGCTCTGCCACTGCCCTGGTTGTTACCACTTCCAGGGATGACGGAGCCGCCGGGGACTGGGGGCCGTTTGTGTGTTGTGTCTGTCATAGGGGGGGTTTTGCCATAATCACCACGCTTGGCAGGCGGCTTGGTGATCGCAGTGGTTGGTGTTTAGTACACAGAAGAATGCTGCTGCCCATTCCCTGGAACAACTCCCTTTGCCGGCTCACACGGCTCCCGCGGGATGAGAAGGGGTGGCCCTATTATTACGCCGTGACCACACGGCAGGCAATAACTACCAGAACAAGTACAATTACTAAAATAATATATAATTATAAATAAATGTATTTTTTTTAATAACTAAATAACCTACTTCTAAATACATAAGTGAAAAAATATATATACATATACAAATTTAAAGCCCCGAAGTCCTAGTGAGCGAAGGACGACAGATAATATTTATAAACCATGTTTAAAAACAGGAAGGGGTTTGGCGTTACGAATTGAAACAGGTAGTGCATTCCAGAGTCTGGTAGCCTGAATAGTGAAGGAGTTAGTAAAAAATACTGAGGTATGGTGAGGAGTTTTTAATTTAAGGTTTTCAGCGGAGCGGAAAAGAGTTGATTAAATTTTTTAGATTCGGAGTTCGAGGCACGAAGAAACTCAAAGCGTTGTTTGAGGTAGGGCGGAGTAGAAGGAATCAAAAAGATGCTGTAAAGGAGGGAAAGAATGTGAGCATTCCGGCGGATAGGCAATCACTTCAGCCTGTGGCGATACTCAGAAATGTGATCTTATTTACGGAAGCCAAATATAATATTAAAAATAATATTGCTGGAAATTTCACACAGCGCTATCTAGCCCCAAACTAAGCAGAGCTTGTATTATGGGAACCAGATAACTGATAGAAAACTTATATACTTTTTTTTGTAAATACATACTTATAATATATAGAAAAACATCCAGATCCGAAACAAATATCTGTAGATCATGCAAACATTTGTTGCGTGGCGTGAATCGAACCCGCTACCTCCTGCGTCTCAGCCGGCTATTCGCCCACTGCGCCACGGAGGTCGTCAGAATATGAATATAATAATAAAGAAATTTTGGAGACGCTCAAGCTTGTTGAATTGATCTTCAGTTGAATAAAGATAGCTGGCGTCAGCGTAGACGAGAATGGGATGCAATATTGATTGTGCAAGTGCTAAGGTGGAAGTCGGAAGGACATTTCGCAGTCGTTTAAAAGAGGCAGCTGCAGCAAAAGTCTTTCGGCTTACCGCTGCTAGATGAGGTCTCCAAGACAGAAGAAATCCATGAGTACCCCCAGATGTTTAACTACCTTGCTGATTTCTATTGAAGTACCGTCAAATTTTACCTGTGGAAGATCAAGCCAATCGATTCCTATTAGTATTACTTGCGTTTTTGATGGGTTGACTTTTAGCCCATATGATATGCTTAAAATAATGTCGAACATAACAAAATAGTTGGTATAGGTAAGATTATATACTTTTATCTTACCTATATGCTTATTTTATTCTACATACTATATTCTTATATCAGACGTTTGCCTATATTTGCGCCATTAAAGCGACGAGCATACCAAATTTCAGCTTTGAGGAATTAGTGAATGAATTTCGTCAAAGCTCAGTTGTATTGGCTTATTAGCCAAAATAACTGAGCTTTTGGATATTTTCCAAAACAATAAATGTGGTTGAAGTGCATACTGATAAACATTTGACATCCCACTTGACGTGATTATCTTACTTATTTTTTTATCTCTCTTAAACCCCAATATCATAACAAATCCCCATATTTATAGCTCATTTAGTCACACCGGGGTTGTGCCATCACTATCTTTCAACTAAATTTGATGGAAATAGAATCCGGGCATCGAAAGTTATCGTCGGACAAAACGTGGACAAAACACATACAAACGATTCTTCTAATCGTTGATTTGGATCTGTACACAACAATAGCTAGTGGTTCGCCCCGAACTGAGATCTTAGTTTTCCATAAAAAAAATATTTTGTATAATCTTTGAAATTCAAAATAGTGCCACAAAATGTTAACCATATTACTTGACCTACAATTTCATTCAAATTACAGGTATTGGGAGTTCATGTAAATTGGTTAATTTCATGTTTTAAAATGTTTTTGTGTTGAAATTGCAGTTATTCTGGATTTCAGACTTTTCTCTATATTTGTGTCACTAAAGCTACACGTATACCACATTTCAGCACTGTGAGGTCACTGCTGTATCCTGTGAATTTCGTGAAAGTTCCGTTTTTATTATGGCTAGTAAATTAATAAAATAAATATTGCTGGATATTTCACACAGCGATATCTAGCCCCAAACTAAGCAGAGCTCGTACTATGGGTACCAGATAATTGATATAATACGTATATACTTTTTTTATGTAAATACATACTTACCATATATAGAAAAACATCCAGACGCAAAAATTTGTTCCGCGGCGGGAATCGAACCTGCTACCTTCTGCGTCTCAGCGGGCTATTCGCCCACTGCGCCACGGAGGTAGTAATAACTTAAAAACTATAAGATTTAAATTAAAACTAAATCGGTGTCGAAGGTACCTACCATTAAATACATTATTCATTAGACGTGCCACTTGACAAGATAGTCCCATTTTAATTTTTTTACCCTTCTTGAACCCCAATATCTCAACAATCCCCCCCCATTTTTAGCTCATTTAGTCACACCAGGAATGTGCCATTTCTACTTATCTATATATTAAATTTCACGATGATCAGGTTAACGTTTCGAAAGTTATCCTCGGACAAACAAACATACATTCAAACATTTAACGCCGATTTGCCCAAGCTGATTTGGAGATCTCGCTTCGCTCGAAATTTGCATGCTAGAATATAAGGCAGAATGTAATTGAAACGTACCTACATAATTAAGACCTTTACACATTATGTTCAAGCAAATAAATTTATCTTTATCTCGATCAAATCAAATCGTTTATTTCAGAAAGATTTACAAGGATCACAATGTTGTTTCAGATACAGTGCTAGTTCACAAGTTTGATGTTACATATATTGCTTATAGAGAGCCTCAAGCTGAGAATAGAGAATAAGCTTGTGTTTTGAGGCTCCGAGTACTAATTTTTTACTAAAGCACAGACAACTGAATTGCTGAAACAGTAATATTATTGAAAAACATATTTAAAATGATCAAGAACGTGATTTACGATATAAATAATAGAAAACAAATAAATGTACAATATGTGCTTAATTTAGGTTTAAGATATTAGTGGTGTATGTGTGTGGGTGTTTGAGGGTGCGTATGTGTGAGTGAGTATATGTGTATTGTGTCCTGTATGCGCGCATGTCATTAGCCGGGTACCCACCTAGCGCACAGGCTCGCGCGGCAGCCTCGGTGTCCGGATCGCGAGCGATGGCTCCCGCGGCAGCCTCAGTAGTTTTGTTCAATTTACACGAGGCCGGCTCGCGAGGCAGGCTGAGCCATCATAAGTCCACGAGTATTCGTAATGGACAGTCGTGTATTTTCAGCTGCAGCTATTTTCCTAGCTGCTTATTGTTTAAAGAAACGAAAACAGTCACGTCTCAAGAAAAAACCTAGACGCTTCTGGATTCTGTATTAAGCGAATGGACTCCTCTTGACTGCCCATAATATCACAATTATAGAAGAAATACACGGCAAGAGACAAAACTTGGTAGTAAATTCGCGCGCGAGCCAAAACATAACCGTCCCCACCTAACGCACAGCGCTCACTGAGGCACCTTTGAGCGCGTCAAGTTTACCGACAACACATGGCTCGGGACCGAGCCGTGCTCGGCCGAGCAAACGCGCGCCCGAGGCAGGCTGAGGCACGTCCACACCAGCCGAGCGTTTGGCTCGCGAGGCTGCCGCGCGAGCCTGTGCGCTAGGTGGGTACGCGGCTATTGAAAGTATAAGAAGGTGTGTGTGTGTGAAGGGGGTGCGAATACGTCTTTGTGTATGTGTACATACGTATGTTTGTGTAGGTTGTGAACAGGATTGCGCAGAATGGGGAATGTGGAATCAAAAGGCAAAGTATATTTATATTAAACTAGCTGTTGCCAGCGGCTTCGCACGCGTGGTTTGCCAATAAAAAGTAGCCTATATGTTAATCCAGGTTATGATCTACATACATACCAAATTTCATCGCAATCGATTTAGCCGTTTCGGCGTGAAAGAGTTACAAACATCCATACATACAAACTTTCGCGGTTATGATATTAGTAGGATTAAATTCTGTAGGAGAGATTGCTCAGCAGTTCTTTAACCATGCGCTTGTAATCGTAAATAGTGCAGTGTTTAATTTCACATAGTCTGCAGACGTTATTTTAAGTGTGAGGCAAGGAAAAGTATGGACTACGATCAGCTATCACAGACCCAATGAGGGATGCAGTATACTTGATCACAGCCCTAATACAGGGAAGAGGGATGCCGTATACTCGCCTTTTCATAACTTCATCGTAGTCAGACCGCGCTGAAAACGAAGTTTTGTCGGACACTCAGTACTTGGAACTCCTCGTAAAGTTTGTTGTTATGTAAAGTGTACGGATATGTTCATCGATATAGTTGCAAACCCCTAAGATCAGCGCTTTTATTATTGTACAGTCAGTGACCATTAATCCGCCGCGCGACTAAGACGCTGGCACGAAGCGTGTTTAATATCGTGAATAAACTGTTTACGTGAAATATTACCGTTTTCTTTTGGCACTCCTAAACTTTACTAACTATTACGTAATGAACGGTGCTATACTGGGATCGTATATAAAATTTGATCAATAACAGTAATGCCAGTTAGGCCTTTAACACTAGAGTTCACGCGCGCTCTACTATAGAAGAATGCACTTACTTATTTTATCACTATTCATTCGTTCTTACACCTGATTGCCCGCGCTACTAGATAAGCCTCGTCGACGAAATCGCGGAACGGATTGGTACAGCGCCCACTGGCAGCGTAAGCGCATGTTCTCGTAATTAGGTGTCTAAGTTCGGCTTCTACCATTGTAGTACATGCGAGTATTGGCGTAATAAAACTGAATGTAAGTAAAGTGGTATAAGCGATGTGCTAGGTGGATTTGTCGTAATCACCAAGTTGTGATCTGTATCGAATGCGAGGATAGTGACCAATAAGATAGTCACTGCTTATTAGATATTTTTTTTGAGCTGATCTCAACAACCATGCCAAAAATAGTATTTTTCAAACTTTCGCGATCACTGTACATAATTATTGATTAAAACGGGTATTTATCGCGTATGTACCTTTTTTATATATACCTATTTATAGAGTCAGCCCGAGACCATGACTGTTGCAACACAGCCGAAACGTCGGGATAACAAATAAAAAAGGTACATACGCGATAAATACCCGTTTTAATCAATAATCATGCCAAAAATGTTGATTATCTTTTTGATATCGTAAATTGTTCCTAATTAATGTGTATTCTATTAAAAATGTGATTTTTTGCAATAATTGTGTGTAATAATAAATAGTTGACACATATTATTTAGTTTTATCATTTTAAAACTGCCCATTTTTCAAATATCTGATATATTGTTTTCTACTATGGTAGAGCACGCGAGCACCCATGTAAAATAAAGTGGCGCGTGCACTGTAGTGTTAACAGAAACGAGTAGATCTTGGCCACTAGCCCATACGAATTTGTACTTACCCAATTAAACAAGGCATTATCCAGCTATTGTCTGAAATGCATTGTTCTAAAGCCTTGATCAAAGCTTCATGCCCGTCTTATCAATGATGCTTGTCAAAGGTACGGTACGTCTTATCGCTTGATCGAACTTTAGTACCTACGTCAACGGTCCGATGACCTGTGCTGATTGGCCTGAAAATTATTCTAAGAAGACTAGAATGAACGCTTCTCTATAAAGATAAAACGTTTTTCCTGCTACTTGATCTGATCTTGGCGGCTGTTAGGCATTAACACGATAATCCAGGCCAGACGTTTTTCATTTAAAGCTTTCCATACTCATAAAGTTACCTGAAAGTATGAGGTATGATTTTTGCTTTGTTTTTCAAATTTAATACAATATACCTAAACGGTATAATTCTTAAGTTAGTCTCATCCATGTATAAGTATATGCTAAGGTCCGCACCGCACCTTGAACTACGTTGATATAGTTCAACCTCACGACAGGACGTTCAACTCTAAAGATTAAAAAAAAAACTATTATTAAAATCAAAGACTACTTCGTAGATATTTGTAAAAGTGTGTTTAGTAACAATTGTTATCTGTGCCTACGGTCCTGACTTTACATCGTTTCTTGACTTTGAAGTTTTAAATAATTTCGCTTGGAGACCTGAGATTATGTTTTGTGAATTTCACAACTAGTAATTTAATAAAACTTATGCCTATCAACAAAGTTTGGGATATTTTGTAACCCCCAGGACAAATGAAATTAGGACTTAACTGCGAAGACTTCTCATAAACAAGATATCTCAACATTTCGTGAGACCTTGAAGTTTTATACACGCTTGCCAAAAATTCATCAGAATTTATGAGACTTAAAAATGATTGTTAATAAGGGCATAGGATTTAGTTATTTTCAAAAAAAAATCAATACGGAAACACATTTGTTAGTTTTTGACGTAATAACGACTTATAAATCGATGAACGCCGGCTGCATGCACGAAAAAGCATGACTCCTTGTCACGTTCCGCCTGAGCCGAGCGTGCAAGCGAGAGCGCGGAACAAGCGATAGAGAGGCACGATCGGCTTAAGCGTTCGGCTTGTGACGTATCTATCTCATTTCCACTCGTTGTCAAGTAAAATTATCGTACGTAAACCGACTTTACAGACAACCAATTTTTTACATATTCAGATTTTTATACGTTAATTAACAATAGTAAATCATGTTTGTTAGTTTGTAAGCTGACATTTCTAAATGGATTTTTGGATCGGTTCAGTCTTGTATTCCATTTCTCCTAATCTAGCTTTGAGTTCAAAGCCGTTTAACATTACTTCGCAGCTACGAGTATGTTTTTGTATTGCTCATTCCTATTTTCAAATCCAATTGCGTCCATTTTGCGAACCTGAAAATGGCATGCTTTATTTTTGTTGGCACATCACGTTCCAAACTGAACGTTTGTCGTTGATTAGAACAAATATTAACTTTTTTACTTGTTAGCCGAAATCACAAACTACATAATAGTAATAGCTCTGGAAGTTTCACTTTGGCCTAAGGGAGCTTAGATCACTGTAATAGATACTGTTTGAGTTTACGACCTTCAAGGAGGGTTTGATCAGTAGGCACAAAGTGATCCAATACAATGTACAATCATCACCATCATCTCAGCACACTTCCACACACTGCTGGGTATAGGCCTTCTCGTTATCACGCTACTCTCTCCGGTCCTGTGCCAAGCGCATCCATTGCTTTCCGGCAACTCTCGCGATGTCATCCGACCATCTGGCTGGTGGTCTGCCAACTGGTCTGCACCCTTCTTGCGGCCACCACGCGGTTGCTGCCCTCTACCATCTTCCGTATTTCCTCCTTGCCAAGTGTCCAGCCCATCTCTACTTCAGCTGGTTGATCCGTCTACCCACATCCACGACTTTGGTTCTGAGTCGTATTTCGATGTTGGGTATTGGTCCAATAGCGAGATGCCTAACATAGCACGCTCCATTGCTCTCTGAGCAACTCTAATTTTGTGAACAAGTTCGTTCGTGAGCGGCCATGTTTCAGCACCGTATGTTAGGATAGGCAAGACTCTCTCTCTTCCCAGCTATGTATCCCACATGGTGGTGGGGTCAACTTTTCTGGTCGTTATTCTCCACTTCGCTCTATCCTCGACGTCGTCATCAGAAACTTGGCACTCTCTCATGTCTTTTGACACTACATCTGTCCATATTGTCTTGGGTCTACCTCTAGATCTTCGACCGGGGATGGAAAGTTGTAGTGCCAAATTCCCTACGTAGTCAGGTGGCCTCCTTTTCATATGACCGTACCATCGCAGTCGACTTTCCTGCATCTTCTCAGCGATGTCGCGCACCACCAGGCTTCCTCGCACGTACTCGTTATGGATTTTATCAAGTCTGGTGATGCCGCACATCCATCTTAGCATCTTTATTTCCGCGACTTGGATGGTATGTATGTTCTTCTGCGTTACGGCCCAAGTTTCGCTTCCATACGTTAAGACTGGTCATAAGATAGTCTTATAAATAAGACCTTTAAGTTTCACTGGCATTCTTTTGTCGCAGGTGACACCGGTTACGTCTCGCCATTTTAGCCATGCTGCGGCTATTCGGTGCTGAATATTAAATTCCATGTTCCCAGAGTTATGCATCATGCTACCCAGATACTTACCCTATATACTATCACACAAGGTGAACAATTGCCCATCGATGTTGATCGGGCTATTGTTGCTTGGGTCTGATTCACTAAACGATATGAACTGGGTTTTTTATATACTCAGCATTAGGCCACCGGTCTGTAACTGATGCTTCCACAACAAAAGCGCCTGTTGTAACTCGGCACGGCTCTCAGTGCAAATGGACACGTCGTCAGCATATATAAACGTCCACAACGCTGAGGTCTGCGCGGCCTCTGTGAGTGAATCCAAAACCAAGCAAAACAGAAAAGGACTCAGTACTGAGCTTTGGTGAACGCCTTCTGTGACCGCTATCGGTTTTGTCTCACCCACTACCGTCTGTACCATTGACCTCGCTCCCCATACATGTCGGCGATAATGTTGACATATTGTTCGGGGACATTCTTCTTGCGAAGGCTCCACTATATCGTGTCTCTCGGCACCCGATCAAATGCCTTCTCCATGTCAAGAAATGCGACATACAATGGTCGGTTTTTGACGCGATATTCCTCAGCAATGGTGTTAAGAACAAACATCGTGTCGGTGGTTGATAAGACAGGTACAAAACCGTAATGATTGTTGGATAGAGAACACTCAGATCTTAGGCGGCTGTCTATTTAGGATAGGCAGGACACATTGGTTGAAAACCTTTGTGTTAAGGCTTTGCGGAATTTTAGACACGAAGACGGAATCAAGATTGCCAAAGGCAGCCCATCCTAACTGAACTCGCCTGGAAGTACAATACAATTTAATATTTACAATATTATTCAATGAATACATTTTGATTCAATAGATACAATGTGATTCAATAGATACAATGTGATTCAATAAGTACAATGTGATTTAATAGATACAATGTGATTCAATAGATACAATGTGATTCAATAAGTACAATGTGATTTAATAGATACAATGTGATTCAATAGATACAATGTGATTCAATAAGTACAATGTGATTTAATAGATACAATGTGATTCAATAGATACAATGTGATTCAATAAGTACAATGTGATTTAATAGATACAATGTGATTCAATAGATACAATGTGATTCAATAAGTACAATGTGATTTAATAGGTAAAATGTAATTTAATAATAAAGTAATTCATAAGTACAATATGTTTTAAGACAAAACGGGTCTTCTCGCGCACAGATTTACATCAAAATTATAAGGGCAAGTTACACGGCCGATGTAACTTGGTCGAAACGTCGAGATTAGTCAAAATTATAATTTTGATATAAATATGTGCGCAAAAAGACCCGTTTTGTCTTAAATGCATGAGTATAGTTCGCGAATATTTAAAAAGTTCTAGGTACAAAATGATCTGGCCTGACATCTGATAAATCTATTTTATAGCCATGCTAGACAGATTTACTAATATTTATCAAATTCAACACAACGTAAAATACAACGCAGACACATAATATTCTTTCTCGCATTCCAGCCATAGTTAAATCTAAATCAAGTAGGTTAAAGCTCATTTTACATTGAAGCTTGATGTTAAGTGAGTCAGGCATATCTGAGGGTCTGATTGATTTGATTACATTGGGTTGATCAATGCCCTCTCGTTTTTGTTCGGCGTGATACGGAAAATGAAGGTAATCGAGTGCTTTATTGAGCTTTATTTTTGTACTGTTATTTTTTACTTTCGTTCCCAAATTTCTAGCGCAATACGATAATAATCGAAAAAGCTACTTCTAGCAAGTCTATTACTTATCTAAGTCGTAAAAAAAACATTCACCAAAAATAAAAATAAATAAATATTGCTGGACATTTCACACAGCGCTATTTAGCCCCAAAATAAGCAGAGCTTATACTATGGGAACCAGATAACTGATATAATACTTATATACTTTTTTTTGTAAATAAATACATTAAATATATAGAAAAACAACCAGACCCGGAACAAATATCTGTAGATCATTCAAAAATTTGTTCCGCGGTGGGAATGGAACCCACTACTTCCTGCGACTCAGCCGGTTATTCGCCTGCTGTCCAATGGAGGTCGTCAATGTTATCAATATGTTTATCATCATCATCTATCTGCCTTTAAAATACATTGAGAGAGGTTTAAGAGTAGTAGTGAATGTGAATCTTCATCCATCCAGGGTTCGCCCGGGGATGTACTATAACCATACCTATTTCTACCGCCAAGCAGCATTGCTGTGTTTGGTTGGTATTGAAATGACAGGCACATGAGGCTTTACACCTGTATGCTTTAAGTTGATGGACGCAGAGCAGTGCATGTAAGGCACGTATGTAAGGTGCGTGACCTACGAGGCAATGCTGTGTTATAGGCGGTAGTTAACACTTAACATCATGTGGATCTTAAGCTAGTTCCATGTCAAAGTCGTATTAATAAAAATAAATTAAAAAACGAGTGGGCTTTAGACAACACAACTGAGGTAACACTTCTTTTTAAACATATTAATTTATAAAATTGTTCAAGAATGAAATGAAATTACGAAAACTAATCAAATTAACTACTGACTGAGATTTATATGTATATATTTCAGCACGGGCTATGAGAGGAAGAGATAAAGAAAATGTGTGCGCGCACCTCTCTCTCGTGCTCGTACAGTAATATACGAAAAGTAACTCTCTCTCTTTCTACCTTCACTAACTTATATCTCCCTCTCAACTTCCGTTCGCACTTTTCGTAACGCATTCACCAGCTTACAGAAATTTACTTCACAAATTATTTTATTTTTTATTAATTATTTTTAGTTTATTCTTGTATCAGCCATCATCATAATTCTCCCTCTCATACCCATATCAGAATTAACACAATCTATTCTTTTCTTTGAACTCTATACATTATACATTCATCATTAACATGCTTCTAGCTAGTCATATTAATTTAATCCCTCCGCACGATTTATACATACCACAAAAATATAGAACAACAAAATATCTAACACAGTAACAAAGAGTAACTCAACACTCAATAAAACTTATTTCCCAACAAGATTACTTTGCACGTTTACTTTTTCAATCTCCAGAAAACGTGTCGCTATCCAGAAAATGTGAAGCGTAAGACGTTCCATCAAGATTTTAAACTTAGGTGAGTTTTACATCATGGTAACGAGAAAACTTCGATTGAGCTTCAGAAATTCATTAGGACACGCAGACGCGAAACGAAATTACCGGGCTCAAGAATACATAAAGCGGACGAGCGGACGAAATTAAAAGTCCGCTCTGTTTTACTCAACAACGTACAGTCTATATTTAGGCTAATACCTGCCTAAATATAGACTGTACGTTGTTGAGTAAACGTATTACAATTTTGAAATTCGATGTTTATTATCGAAAAAAACTATGTACAAATCAACTATTTTTGTCTAAAATGTTGTGTATAAAATCTTTATGTGTACCTGAACAAACATCTTATAAGTTTAAGTAAAGTTCTAAGGATACACAAACGTAACTTGATTCAAGAAACAGCTGATAGGAAGGTGGAAAGAAAAGTTCACTAAACCTCTTGTTTTTGTTTGTGAATTTCTGCTTTATTTTTATGGGAAATTGTTCATTGTCATTGGTGGAAGTCACCCCCTAACGGAGCATCCTGTCATAGTATAAGTAGCGGCACGTAAGTCTAGCGCTGAACGATACGCGGAGGGGATAGCTGCGCATGGGTATTGTCGCGCACGCAATACAGAAGAGCCTTTGAAATGTATGTCTTCCTCTAGCTTCCTTTTAAGCTTTCCGATGGTAGGAAGTTCATTATTTGTCTTGTGAAAGTTATTAATAATAATAATAAAACTAAATTTATCAAACAAATTCAAATGACAGCAATAACAATACAATTAAGAACGCGACTGTACACTGTATGTGCGCGGGGTGTTGTATCAATGCGGGGACGGAATGCGACTGGAGAGCCAATCGGCGCTACGCACGCCCGCCCTTCATCCCGCTAGCCCCCCTCAGGTACCTTATTTTTTACTTCTGCGCAATAACGGTCAGCGCTAAAGTTTCGTGTTGCTACTTATACATAGCAGGAACGAACGCAGGTAGGAGGAATAGGGAGGGGGGTGGTGGGGGGGGGGGGGGGGGGGCGTTGCACTAGTACACATCGTACTTTGTAATATCTCTATTAATGGCAGCGTGGACAGACTCATACAATAACTCAATTCCATTTTAAAAATTGATCAAGCGAAGCGAGATCTCCAAATCAACTTGGACAAATCGGAACTTGGATAAATCTGTATATATGTATGTATGTTTGTTTGTCCGAGCATACCTTTTGAAGCGTTAGTCCAATCATCGTGAAATTTGTTATATAGGTAGGTAGTGATAGCACAATTTTGGTGTCACTAAATGAGCTACCTTTTTAAGGTTCCGTACCGAAAGGGTCAAACGGAACTTTATTACTAAGGCTCCGCTGTCTGTCTGTCTGTCACCAGGCTGTATTTCATGAACCGTGGTAGCTAGACAGTTGAAATTTTCACAGATGATGTAAACGTTGTTCTGTTGCCGCCATAACAAAAAAATACTAAAAACAGAATAAAGGAAATATTTAAGGGGGCTCCCATCCAACAAACGTGATTTTTTGCTCGTTTTAGCTTGATGGAGGAAAATACTCGCTGGTTCAAAGGGTTTCTTTCACATAATAGTTGGGTAGTTTTTGGCGAATCAATAGCTGGTGAGAGTGGACTTTATATGCGAATTTATTAGGTCTTTACCATTCCTAGAAAACGTAAAAATCCAACAGCATTTGTAACGATTATTCTGAAGGTAGGAAGACAGGCAGAAGAGAAACACAGAAATAGAAATACAGCAACGTTTAAGGGTAAGAAAGAATGCACGTACCTGATGTTGCTCTGTACCAGCAGCCGCGTCCTTGGCTTGCGGCGGCGTTTTTGAAGCGAGATCTTTACAGCGGTCAATCTTTTTTGCGACTGGCGGGCAACTGCGGTCACCGTCAGAGTGAGACGGCGAAACTAGCGTTGTGCATGCGGAATAGGTAAAGGAATAAGAAGTCGTTACAAATGCATTTTTGGCGTGAAATACAAATGCTGGATTAATATCCACCACTCGATATTGATAACGGCAACAGGTAGACGCTTGAAATATACACAGCATATTTAGTTATATACTCGCTTTAAAAATAAATAATTAAATTAAAATAAAACAAATATTTAAGGCGGGCTCCCATACAACAGACATGATTCTTTTGGTACGGAACCCTTCGAGCGCGAGTCCGACTCGCACATGATCGGTTTTTTATGAAATAAATATTGAAATATAAAATAATAAATATATTTATTCATTCAATAAACGTAAAAATAAAATTTAACTTAAAGTAGGTACTTTCTTCGTGTTAAAATAAGGTTTTATTAGCATTATATTAAAATAAGCATTTAATGACTGCTTCATAGTCGGTTGTAGTCGAAATCCGCTTGATGAACACAGATTACCCAACACGCGCTCATAAAAAGTAAGAGGAAGTTGGAGCGCAGCCAGGCAGAGCCACGACTCAAGTCATAAGAACATTCCTTAATTAATTCTCGAAGCCTAATTCCAGTGATATTTCACTGATCCAACTTTGCCAATATCTGATATGGAACCTGATTTGTCACTTCCGGTATTGATTTTTAATAATAATGATTCATGATTACAAGTTTTGATGGAGATGTTTAATTAAGATTAATCTTAGACGAGTTTGAGTGAAAGCTTCATAATTAAATTTTATAACTTTTGAAGAAATTGTTGAACCATAAAATTTATGAGTATATTTTTATCTAAAAATAAACCATTTTAATAAAGTTAGCTTTCTAGAAATTTAGAGTTACTCAACTTTCACAGTAAAAACATGTAAGTTCTTATGGATAATAATGCACGATAACTTCATTGACGACCTCTGTAGCGCAGTGGGCGAACAGCCGGCTGAGACGCAGAAGGTAGTGGGTTCGATTCCCGCCGCGGAACAAATGTCTGCATGATCTACAGATATTTTTTCCGGGTCTGGCTGTCTTTCTATATATTGTAAGTATGTATTTACAAAAACATATGTATATATAAGTATTCTATCAGTTATCTGATTCCCATAGTACAAGCTCTGCTCAGTTTGGGGCTAGATAGCGCTGTGTGAAATGCCCACCAATATATTTATTTATTTATATTGGAGTTTTTAGACCGCCCTTAGATCACCAACGTATGGCTTAAAGACTCTATAAAGCCAGAACTAGCATTTTTACATGACTTTCAAAACACGGAATCGCTCTGATGATAAAATATTACGAGGGCTGCTATTTATGTACCCGGAATAAAATAAAATAACTATCATTGACTGTTAAATATGGTTTTATTGCTTTTCAAAATATTCGCCATGATGATCAATGCACTTTTGCATTCGGTGAAACCAGTTTTCATAGCACTTTTTCCAATCGGAAGACGGTATCTCCAAAACATGATTTTTGAATGCCTCAACGGCTTCTTCTCGGGTTGAAAATCGTTGACCACGTAATTTATTCTTCACGGTTGGGAATAAAAAGAAGTCGTTGGGTGCCAAATCAGGGCTATATGGCGGATGACTCGTTAATTCCACCGTTTCACCCTCCAAATATCGGGTCGTTTCACCCGAAGTGTGACAGCTTGCATTGTCGTGATGGAGAATGATTCTGCGTTGTGGATTATTCTTCCTGATTTCTGCAAAGACTTCTGGCAAACAAATGGTCGTGTACCACTCTGAATTAACAGATTTACAATTTTCTAGGGGTACAGTAGCCACGTGTCCATCTATACCAAAAAAACAGGCGACCATTTGCTTCAAAGTGCTTTTCGCACGAGCAACTTTTGTTGGGTTCGGCTCATGTTGGAAGACCCAAACTGTTGACTGTTGCTTAGTTTCGGGGTCATATGCATAAATCCAGGATTCATCACCTGTGTAGATATTATATACAGCTTTTGATGCACCACGATTGTATTTTTTTATCATTTTTTTGCACCAATCGACACGAGCCTGTTTTTGATCTATTGTCAAGTTGTGCGGTATCCAACGCGAACAAACTTTTTTTGCAGCCAAGTGTTCGTGTAATATCTTATGTATACTCGTCATACTAATGCCCAAGATCGCCTCTATCTCTCGATATGT
The DNA here is from genome assembly GCA_918857605.2 of Philereme vetulata. Taxonomy (NCBI): domain Eukaryota; kingdom Metazoa; phylum Arthropoda; class Insecta; order Lepidoptera; family Geometridae; genus Philereme; species Philereme vetulata. Next base: position 5,638,934 of record OU975459.1, on the reverse strand, counting down.
CCCATGACGATCTTGCATTATTAGTTTACGCACTGCGTCGATGTTTCGTGGCACAACAACTGATTTAGGCCGACCATCTTTAATTTCGTCCGTGAGCATACGACGTCCACGATTAAACTCACTAAACCAGTGATACACAGTAGTCTTCGATGGTGCTTTATCCCCAAAAGTCAAACTGAGTTGATCGATACACTGCTGTTGAGTTAGACCACGTCAAAAATCATAAAAAATCATCGCACGAAAATTTTCTCGAGATAAATCCATTGTGATAATGACACGCAATTTTTGAAATCGCGCCACACAATGAAAACAATTGACAGACGGACGAAATAACCTGCATTCTACAGCCAAAGAGTTCCATTTTCAAACGTGATAATTTTTTTTTAAATATTATTTATGCAGTGGCCAGTTCCGGATTCTTAAATAGCAGCCTATGTACTATAGCAAGCTGAGTGCTTGGGGTACAAAGCTCGAAGAACTGATGGTAATTTGGGCAGTAATGGAAACTCTTTCTCACGTGGAAACCTCGCACCGGGAAGCGCAGCGTAGGACGGCTCTCTACTAGATGCGAAGACCAATTAAAGGTTGCTGAGAGCCGATGGGTGCAGTCTGCAAGGTTACTAAAGAAACCTATAGGGGAGGCTTATATTCAGATTATTCAGCAGTCCTTTAGGCTCGTATGATTATCTATACTTCTATACTAATATTATAAAGATAAAAGATTTGTATTTTTGTGTGTATGTTTGTAATGAATAAACTCAAAAAACTACGGGTCCGATTTCAAAAAACTCTTTCACCAGTGGAAAGCTACACTCACCCTGAGTAACATAGGCTACTTTTTACCCAACTGCGCGGAAGGAGGGTAATGGTATTATTGAAAAACTACGCGTGCAAAACTGCGGATTATTCAGCTAGTATAAAAAGAGGAAAGATTTTTATTTTTGTGTGTATGTTTGTAATGAATAAACTCAAAAAACTACGGGTCCGATTTCAAAAACGCTTTCACCATTAGAAAGCTACACTCACCCTGAGTAACATAGGTTACTTTATACCCAACTGCGCGGAAGGAGGGTAATGGTATTATTGAAAAACTACGCGTGCAAAACTGCGGATTATTCAGCTAGTATAAAAAGAGGAAAGATTTTTATTTTTGTGTGTATGTTTGTAATGAATAAACTCAAAAAACTACGGGTCCGATTTCAAAAACGCTTTCACCATTGGAAAGCTACACTCACCCTGAGTAACATAGGTTACTTTATACCCAACTGCGCGGAAGGAGGGTAATGGTATTATTGAAAAACTACGCGTGCAAAACTGCGGATTATTCAGCTAGTATAAAAAGAGGAAAGATTTTTATTTTTGTGTGTATGTTTGTAATGAATAAACTCAAAAAACTACGGGTCCGATTTCAAAAACGCTTTCACCATTGGAAAGCTACACTCACCCTGAGTAACATAGGCTACTTTATACCCAACTGCGCGGAAGGAGGGTAATGGTATTATTGAAAAACTACGCGTGCAAAACTGCGGATTATTCAGCTAGTATAAAAAGAGGAAAGATTTTTATTTTTGTGTGTATGTTTGTAATGAATAAACTCAAAAAACTACGAGTCCGATTTCAAAAACTCTTTCATCATTGGAAAGCTACACTCACCTTGAGTAACATAGGCTACTTTATACCCAACTGCGCTGAAGGAGGGTAATGGTATTATTGAAAAACTACGCGTGCAAAACTGCGGATTATTCAGCTAGTATAAAAAGAGGAAAGATTTTTATTTTTGTGTGTATGTTTGTAATGAATAAACTCAAAAAACTACGGATCCGATTTCAAAAACGCTTTCACCATTGGAAAGCTACACTCACCTTGAGTAACATACGCTACTTTATACCCAACTGCGCGGAAGGAGGGTAATGGTATTATTGAAAAACTACGCGTGCAAAACTGCGGATTATTCAGCGATTATAAAAAGAGGAAAGATTTTTATTTTTGTGTGTATGTTTGTAATGAATAAACTCAAAAAACTACGTGTCCGATTTCAAAAACGCTTTCACCATTGGAAAGCTACACTCACCCTGAGTAACATAGGTTACTTTATACCCAACTGCGCGGAAGGAGGGTAATGGTATTATTGAAAAACTACGCGTGCAAAACTGCGGATTATTCAGCTAGTATAAAAAGAGGAAAGATTTTTATTTTTGTGTGTATGTTTGTAAGGAATAAACTCAAAAAACTACGGGTCCGATTTCAAAAACTCTTCACCATTGGAAAGCTACACTCACCCTGAGTAACATAGGCTACTTTATACCCAACTGCGCGGAAGGAGGGTAATGGTATTATTGAAAAACTACGCGTGCAAAACTGCGGATTATTCAGCTAGTATAAAAAGAGGAAAGATTTTTATTTTTGTGTGTATGTTTGTAATGAATAAACTCAAAAACTACTGGTCCGATTTCAAAAAATTTTTCACCATTGGAAAGCTTCATACACCCTGAGTAACAAAGGCTACTTTTTACCTAACTGCGCGGAAGGAGGGTAATGTTTTTATTGAAAAACTACGCGTGCGAAGCTGTGAATTGGTCAGCTAGTAATAAATACATTAGATAAATTGTTTTTTTTTATACTAATAGGTAGATAATACTAGTTCTGTTAGAACAGTAGACCTCGCGTCCCAAGTTCAAAAATAATTTTCGCAATAAAGTTAACGAAGAAAGTCCAATTTCAGATGCTTAAATTTTCCAAAAGGCTTACTTTATGTAGACTTTAAGTTTTAGCGATTACTAGCGTTTCCTTGGTCCTAGGAGGTCTAATCTGGGTAGGCAATCGCGCTAATTTTGAACGTATCTTAGGTTGGAAAGTTACGTGTTAGGTTTGGGTTTCACGTTGGTTTGACTGGTGTCACGTAATTAACGTTTTTGTTTTGGTTTTACTTTGGTATTATCGTTCAAAATTTGGCGCAATTGCCCCCCCCCCCCCCCCCCTGGTGTCCACGGGTTCATTTTGTAAAGGTGGAGAGGACTGCGTTACGTAGTGATTGGAATAGGTAGACATACATTTTTTGAAAACATTTCAATAATTGAAATCCGCCCATTTATAACTTTACAGAACCCCCCCCCCATTATCCCCCTCTACTCCCCCCTTTTGAAAAATGTTTTGCTACATCTTGTGTAGAATGAAGTCCTTAGTGTGCCTCTCAAACTTGATTGAAATCTGTCGCTAAATAACGCTACCGCAAACTTCCCCCCCCTTTCCCGCCTATTTTCCTCGAATAAAAAATCGCGATCGAAAATTTAAATAAATCAAGGAATTTGTTTGCCAATTTTCGTCAAAATCGATTTGAAAAATGCGACCTCTAGGCGAGAACAGACAGACAGACAGCCAACAGCATTTTTGGCCTATCTCGAAACTGAGACGCTTCGCTTGCTTGGTCAATAATGTCAGCACATACCTACTAATAAAATATTAAGATTAAATTTTAAACTAGTCTCAAATACCATTGTGTATTATATATTCATTTACGTATTGTATCGTATGCCCTTTGCGTCAGGTATTTTTAACTTTCGCAATAATTATGTATCTTTTTTATTTGTTATCCTGATGTTTCGACTGTGTTACAACAGCTATTAAATACCCATTTAAATCAGTAATTAAATAAATATACTAGTGGTTCGCCACGAACTGAAATCTCTTGAGTATCCCAAAACAAAAAAAAATATTCTTAGGGCGACTCGCGCAACGATGTCTAAACGTATTTAGTAGCTAAATATGATTTATGGAATTGTGAAATCATACAAATACGTAAAATTTAAACATGTTTAGTCGCTAAATACGTTTAGGGATCGTTGTGCAAGCCGGCCTTAATCTTTGTCTAACAAAACAGTGAAAAACCAAATTACTTGACCTACAGTTTCATAAAAATTTTAGGTAACGGGAGTTCATGTATTTTGGTTTTTTTTTGGGGTACAAATTGCAGTTATTTTGGATTTCAGACTTTTGCCTATATTTGTGTTTTTAAAGCTACACGTATTATAAATTTTAGCACTGTGGGGTCACTGGTGTACCCTGTGAATTGTGTAAAATTTCATTTTTTAGTATGACTAATAACTCAAAAATTATAAATAGTTTATGAAAAACCAAAACGGAGTCTTAATGTTCTAATGAATACCTTTCATTTGATGTCCTATTTGATCTAATAGTTTCATTTCAATTTTTATTACCCCTCTTGAACCCCGATATCTCAACAACCTCCTCACATTTTTAGCTCATTTAGTCACACCAAAATTGTGCTATCACTACCTATGTATAACATTTCACGATGATCGGATCAACGCTTTGAAGGTTATCCTCGGACAAACATACATACATACATACATACAATGCCGATTTGCTCAAGTTGATTTAGAGATCTCGCTTCGATCGTTCAATTAGCCAGTTACAATGCTTTTTCTTTACAAAAAGTAGGTTTGCAATGTCATTTGACAAAAAATGTGAAATATTGCAGAACCGTGTTATTACGTAATTCTCCTAAAGATATAAAACAGAAACAATGACTTTAGACTTTCTGAGAGAAATGAAAACGACTTTGTCTTATGTCATAACGGAGTATCTCCACAATGACGTCTGTGGCCTGGGGGAGATGGATAGACGTAACATTCGTATTTATGCTTAGCACTGTCCTAGTTCCGCCTCCATATTACCTTAGTCAAATTGCTGTCGTGTCGCTATCGCTAGTCAGGCCATCCTTTTCACACGTGAGGTACGTACTGTACGTGTGAAAGAGATTGCCTGACTAGCGATAGCGACACGTCAGCGATTTGGCCTAGGTAATAAGGGGGCGGGTCATGAGTCACGAGCAGGGGTCGGAATAGGTACAGTTTATAAGTACCAATGATATAAATGTCTTCTAAAACATAACTAAAATCTCTCTGAGCTGAATTAAATGTATAACAATTCGAATTATTCAGTTTCCATGACTAAAACGCTATGAAACAATTAGGTATTAGGGTAAAACACTCAATTCCTGACCCCGGATTGATTTCAATATAAAAAAATCAGCCCTGGTCTAATTTAGTATTCGAAATTCAAAATATCGAAACTTATCATCTATAATGTTATGTATGCGAAAGATTGAATGTTTGTTTGTTACTCAATGACGCCGTAACGGCTGAACCGATTTCGAAGAATTTTGGTATATAGGTATATTATAACCTGGATCACCATATAGGCTACCATTTATCCAATAAATCAGTTCCCATGGGATAAAAAAAGGATGTCAAAGTTTTTATATGTATTTTGCACCCCAGAACAACGCAAGCGAAGCTGCTGGCAACAACTAGTTCATAGTAAAGCTTTGTTAGCCAAATATTGGAGAAATACCAAGAACTGAGTGTTTTGTGATACTTGGTTATGTGACGTGCAGAGAATCCATACAATACTGATCATAATAACATAAAGAGGTTACATTTGTAAGTTTGTATGTTTGTAATGGGTAGTCTTAGAAACTACGGAACAGATTTAAAATATTATTAAACTGATTAAAAGCCAAACTATCATCGTGCTATTTTGTGTTTTAATTTGATAAAAATCCATCAGAAGCCGGGCCGGGTTAGATAGAATGAAATAAAGAAATTTATACTGTTTTAAAGATAAAAGGGTATATCAATTAGGTTTTTATACGGAGACGTCGACAGAAAATGGTCTAGAAAAATATTTTTGCCAAAAATTGTTGCTAGTGGCTACATTATCGGGATTTGGCAAATGTTTGTGTTGCCTCTATCAATGTGTTTATACATAAAAAGTGATAACACAAAGACAGAAACACATCATGAACATTCACCGAATCCCGATGTGGCTGCGTCATTACAAACCCGGTTGTTATCGAATTTCCGATGAAGTCGATCCAACATTACTTCAGAAAATAAATAATGATGAAACAAAAGCCTTATTAATATAAGAAATAATTGCTTTACTCGAAAATAGGGATCAGTTACCGTCTACCTCAAAATAGGATTTTAAATCGCGCGTATAACTTTTGGACAAATTAATATTTTCTGTCCAATATGTTATAATAAGCGTTCCGCTTTATTACTGACACAATAAGGCTTAAATTCCTTATTTTTTTGTTTTGAACAGTATAGAATTATCTTTGTACCTTCACGCAAGAAATATTTCTGTGAGAAATGTTAAGAATTTGTGTCGACACGTCAACATCTGACGAGAAGGCTGTATAGTGTTTCTTGATAGTACGGACCTTTGCAAGACCATTTAGGCTATGCGTAGGCTGTAGGTACCTACATACATGATTTACAGTAAAATACTTAACATTCCAGTGTTGGGTTTATTGCAAAGATATGTTTCGTGCAGCTTTGTACTCGTATTTTTTGGTTGCCAACGTGATATTCTAACACACTAAAACATTATACACAAAAGTTACTACTTTATACTGCCTTATCTAATTTTATCGTTGTTTAGTTCATAATCTGGATTAACAAGATACAGATTATGAATAAGTCATTAGTTATTAGACCGATATTGATGTACGGCTGTGAGACCTGGACGCTAACACTGAAGGAAGAGAACACACTCTTGATCCTCCGTAAGATACTGCAACCAATCCGCAGAGAAGACGGAAGCTTGAGAGTCCGAAAGAACTTAGAGATCGAGGAGCTAGTGAAGGAACACAACACCATCGGTGAAACGAAAGCGCATCGCCTTCGCTGGCTCGGCCATTTAGAGAGAATGGGAGAGGATCGACATGTTCACAACGCTTATCTCGGTCTCCCCGCCGGCCGGCGACCCGTTGGACGCCCGCGCCCACGGCACCGCTGTAAAGATATAGTGGAAGCGGACCTGCGTGAGCTACAAGCGGAAAACTAGCGGGAAGCTGCACAGGACAGACCAAAATGACGACTGCTTTTATCGGAGGCCAAGACACGCTTGGTGTCGCTGAGCCATAGGAGTAAGTAAGTAAGATTATGAATAGCGGCCCGTCCCGGCTTCGCACGGGTAGACATTTATTTTTTAATAATATTTTAGGGCTGATTTTTTTTACACCTTGGGTTACATTATTGAAGTTTTAATAAGGATCTCTATTTTTTTAGTATTAGTATTTTTATAGCTTATGTTACTCAAGGATAATGTGGCATTGCAATGGTGAAAGAATTATTGAAATCTGACTAGTAGTTTTTGAGTGTGTTCGTTACAAACGTACAAAACTTATAACATTTTAAAAAAATGTATATATTTTTTTTTAATAAGCCGTTCGATCTCTGGCTCCTGGGTCAGTGTATTAAGTATAATGATTCAGCAGGACAATGTATCCAGTGTTTTGGGGCCGCCTCCGCCTGGTAGTGTTCAGTAAAGCTATCTACAGATAATTTAGAACGGTATTATATGATTCAACTGTTCATATTGTATGTTTATTAGAGATATGTGAGTATTTATTAAATTATTTCTGTTTTTTTTCTTTTAACATTTATTATTAGCAGAATGCCAAAAATATTTTAATCATCTTCCAACGTTAACGTATATCTATCTATCAACGTTTCACTAAACCATGAAAGTTACAATAGAAACTGTCACGGATATGAACACTATTATCACAGAAACGTCAAAAATCATCACACTATCTAACTAATCACGCCAATATTATACATGCAAAAGTTTGTTTATTTGTCATTAACGTCATTACGGTACAATCAATTACAATTAAATTAGGTATGTCGATAGATTACGAGCTGGATTGACACACAGGCTAATTTTAATTGCCAAAAACGCGTGCGAAGCCGCAAGCGGAAGCTAGTAGTAACTATTTAGATATGATTTGTGGCAAATTAATTATAAAATGTAAAATCTTAAATGTAGTGATTAAAACAATTGGTTCAGAGAAAGTCCGTAAACGACCGTAAAAGTTTTCTAAAAACGTTTTCTAAGGAACTTACACTTTTGGAAAAACTTACCGCTATGATATACCTTGTAAAAGTTGGTAGGAACTTTTACAAGGTATATCATAGCGGTAAGTTTTTCCAAAAGTGTAAGTTCCTTCGTCCTGTTCAAAAGCAAAATTTTCTCAGAAAAGGTGAAGACGCTTCAGAATTTAATAAGCAAGGCGCTATATAAAGAGATTATATACAGCCTTCTGCATTTTCTAATTAGGCGAATGTGTACGTAAAAGTTAATCGTATGTTTTGAAAATTGTGTTTTTATGTAGCGGAGACTACTAAGTAACATTAATATGCCTTTTCGTGTAATTTTACTAGAAAGTTGTCTTGTAAAATTAATTAATCTAAATATTTCTACATGGAACCTTCATTTTAGTTATATTTTATGGAACGTTTTTTATAAATTCCCCTAAAAGTTTACTTGGTTTCTTAGACACATAGATGGCGCTGCTAAATTTACAAAAATATAGGCACGGAATCAGTGCGCAAGTTCTACACGTACACAGTTTATCATATGAGATGACGTCACAAGTGCCATCCCATCCGCTGTAAATTGGTTACCACTGTCTATAAAAACCGTATATCACAGTCGTAGAGGCACAAATTTGTTAAGTCATAGTTTGTAAGAAAACGCTCGTTGATTGCCCTGCTACAAATAGATGAAACGTCTCCATAACCTACGACCTCCATGACGCTAGCTGAGTCGCAGGAGGTTGCGGGTTCGATTCCCATCGCGGAACAAATGAGTTCGATATACAGATATATGTTTAGGATTTGGGTACTTTTCCTGTAATCTACAAGTATGTATTTACAAAAAGAAAATTATATCTTACTAGCTGACCAATCCGCAGCTTCACATGCGTAGTTTTTCAATAAAAACATTACCGTCTTTTGCGCAGTTAGGTAAAAAGTAACTTATGTTACTCACGGTGAATGTAGCTTTCTAATGGTGAAAGAATTTTAGAAATCGGACCAGTAGTTTTTGAGTTTATTCATTACAAACAAAAATACATACACACAAAAATACAAATCTTTCCGTTTTATAATATTAGTATAGATAAGTAATCTGGTTCTCACAGTACAAGGCTTAGCTTAGGGCTAGATAGCGCTGTGTGAAATATCCAGCATTATTTATTTTATTAATGCATTATTTGGAAAATAAATAAATCTAATCTTGAATCTTACCTTATCTTATAATATCACTGCCGTCCATACATTCTCCCTAAGTTAAAGTAACAATAAGCTTATATCACTTGGGAAACAAGCCTTGCAAGATTAGACCCCTACTGGACCTAATTACTAATTACGTGACTATGTTAAATTAAAGCTTATTAAGACATACAATTGTATCAGACGAGACTTGAGACACAAGTATATACATTATTTAAATTTTAATGTACGACAAAACTTAAACTAACTTAACATTAGTCTCTTATATTAATCAAGATAATTACTATGAGATCAACCTCGTTCGTCCAATGGAAGACGTCAAAAACTGGGATACAGAAAATCTAGTGCGGTTTTTGACGCACCAGTTTACTGATAGTACTTACTTAGGTTATTATATACTTTAGGTACTTATTTCTTAATTGATTTGTTATAGATTTGTATATAATTATTCGTACCCCAGTGTCTGTGATTGTAACAAATTGGCTACTTGTATATACCTTTGTATTCACTCATAAGTAAACCCATAAATCATTTTTCATTTTTAGCTTAGTACTTAAATAAATAAATATTGCTGGACATTTCACACAGCGCTGTCTAGCCCCAAACTAAGCAGAGCTTGTATTATGGGAACCAGAGAACTGATAGAATACTTATATTCTTTTTTTTTGTAAATACATACTTATAATATATAGAAAAACATCCAGACCCGGAACAAATATCTGTAGATCATGCAAACATTTGTTTCGCGGCGGGAATCGAACCCGCTACCTCCTGCGTCTCAGCCGGCTATTCGCCCACTGCGCCACGGAAGTCGCCGTCGCCCATTTACTTTGAATGAATGAATGAAATACTCTTTATTGCACACCAAACAAAAATAAAGTAATAGTGGAAATAAACATTAAATGAAAGTACAATGGGCGGTCTTATCGCTAAAAGCGATCTCTTCTAGACAACTTTTGGATGGACAGGATAAACAAAATCAAAAGACGGCGGTGTAAGAGTACCTACAGACATAAACAGAACCTACGAAATAAAAAATACCTATTGATTATACTAATAAACTTAAATACATACAAATATTACTCCTTACGCTCCTCTGAAAACCTTAAATTGAAAACTCCTCATCATACCTCAGTATTTTATACTAACTCCTTCACTCTTCAGGCTACCAGACTCTGGAATGCACTACCTGTTTCAATTCGTAACGCCAAATCCCTTCCTGTTTTTAAAAACATGGTTAATAATCATTATCTGTCGTCCATCGCTCACTAAGACTTTGCAACTTAAATTTTGTATATAATTTTTTATTGTTTTTTCTAATTACCTATGTATTTAGAAGTAGGTTATTTAATATTATAAAATTATTTATATTTATTTATATGTATATTTTATTTTAGTCATTTATGTACTAATTCTGTTAGTTATTATTTGATTAACGCCGCCGTTCTCTTTTGTTCACACAGATCCTGTCCATCCAAAGGTTGCCTGGAAGAGATCGCTTTTAGCGATAAGGCCGCCCATTGTACCTTTGATTTAATTTTGTATTCTCTTTTGTTTGTTTTATTTTTAATGGTGTGCAATAAAGAAATTATCTATCTATCTATCTATCTATTAAATAAATAAACTACACTACATAAAGAGGATAAATAACATAAACACTAACTAGCAGTTACGAGACTAAGAAAGGAAATTTTGTGAAATATTTGGTGTTATTTCTGTTTGTATGGTAATTCAATAGAAAGTTATAATAATTCATGGATAGTCATCTATCTTGGGGACCTCAACTAGCAGCGGTAAGCCGAAAAATCTTTGCTGCAGTTGCCTCTCTTAAACGGTTGCGAAACTTCCTTCCAACTTCCACCGAAATTGCACTTGCACAATCATTGTTGCATCCTATTCTCGACAACGCTGACGCCAGCTATCTTGATTTAACTGAAGATCAACTCAACAAGCTTGAGCGTCTCCAGAATTTCTCTATTAGATTCACGTTTGGCTTGCGCGATCACATTTCAGAGTATCGCCACAGACTTAAGTGGTTACCTATCTGCCTTCGCGGGAATGCGCACATCCTTTTCCTCCTTTACATCATTCTTTTCATGCCTTCTACTCAAAGAACGATTTGACTTTCTTCACCTTTCCCACTCTCGATCCTTACGTTCCTCTAAAACCCTTCAATTAAAAACTTCCCATCATACCTCAGTATTTTATAGTACCTCTTTTACTCTGCAGGCTACCAGGCTCTGGAATGCTCTACCTGTCTCAATTCGTCACGCTAAATCTCTCCCTATCTTTAAAAACATGGTCAGATAACACTATCTGTCATCCATCGCTCACTAGGCCACTTATTAATGTATACATTTTTATAATTTATATATGTATAGTATGTAGGTATGACAATATATATTTTATGTATCTTAATATTGATATTTATGGAATTTTATGATTATGTTATATATAAATATTATAATTATGCATTTTTTTATATTATCTAAGTAGATATATTTTTTTGTTTATTGATTGAAATTTAAATTTGTACTATATTAACTGATTTACGCTGCCGTCTTTATTTGTTCACATAGAGCCTGTCCATCCAAAGGTTGCCCGGATTGCTTTTAGCGATAAGGCCGCCCATTGTACCTAGAATAGTTTTCTTTGTTATATGTTTATATTTAATGGTGTGCAATAAAGGAATTATCTATCGATCTATCTAAATATAAATGAATATAGTCTTATAAGAAGTTGCTATAGAATTTGTATACATATAATGTATAACAAATACCCGAACACAGAACAAATATCTGTAGAACATGCAAATATTTGCCCGCGACGGAAATCGAATACAATTCCAGTTTTTTATACAAATTATATGGCAAACGAGCATGCAGTCCACCAGATGTTAAGTGGCTACTACAGCCCATGGATTATCATCATCATATCAGCCGTAGGACGTCCACTGCTGGACAAAGGCCTCCCTCATTGATCTCCAGGAACTGCGGGTGGAAGCGGCCTGCATCCAACGCCGACCTGCGGTTCTTACAAAGTCGTCTGCCCATCTTGTAGGTGGACGTCTTACGCTGCGCTTGCCGGTCCGTGGCCTCCACTCGAGAACCTTCCGGCCCCAACGGCCATCAGTTCTGCGCGCTATATGGCCTGCCCATTGCCACTCCAACGTGATAATCCGTCGTGCTATGTCGGTGACTTGAGTTCTTCTACGTATCTCCTCATTTCTGATTCGATCCCGTAGAGAAACCCCGAGCATAGACCTCTCCATAGTTCGTTGAGCGACTCTGAGCTTATCCATAAGGCCAATAGTGAAGGACCACGTCTCGGTTCCATATGTCATCACTGGTAACACACACTGATTGAAGACTTTCGTCTTAAGGCACTGAGATATGTTGGACGAAAATACGTTGCTAAGTTTCCCAAACGCTGCCCATCCGAGTTGGATTCGACGATTGACCTCTTTCTCGAAGTTGGACCTACCTAATTGGACTGTTTGTCCTAGGTATACATACGCGTCGACAACTTCAAGAGCCGAGTTCTCAACCATAACTGGGGCAGGCCGACATGGACATTCGACATGATTTTCGTCTTGTCCATGTTCATTATAAGTCCTACCCGTTGGGAGACTCGATTGAGGCCTTCGAGCATCGTGCTGAGCTCTTCCATCGACCCATGGATATCCACATAGAATTCAACACAAGGTATTATGCTGTCTTGATCTCTATATGGATACGTTGTCATATTATAGGACTTAGCTGTTATGCCTATGTGCCAGTAATTACAGGAACATACCATTACTATCTAACCGGAAAACAGCAGCACAAGTACTGCTATTTGGCGGCAGATAAAGGTAAGGCCCACTCCCTCGAGCCCGTTCACAAATGCTCTACCACCAGTAAAATCAGTAAATCTCTCTAAAGTTTTAATATAGCGACCTAAAGTCGAGTCCGCTAACAAGCCTGGTCTAGCTTTATCATGCACTTAGTCGTAAGTTCACGCCACAAGGGAATACATAATCACAATACATAGTGGCTACTACGTTGAAATTGCTAGGTAAGTGCGAACTAGTTAACTTGGTTACTTTAGTATTAGTACTAAAACTACACAATGAAGCTCTATACAAACTCTATTATTTAACACTAGCTGCCGCCCGTAACTTAGCACGCGTGGTTTCTCAATAAAAAGTATTCTTTGTATCAATCTATATACCAAATATCATCCAAATCGGTTCAGTCGTTTCGGCGTGAAAGAGTAACCAATAAACTCACTTTCATTGATCGAGCGAAGCGATATCTCTAAATCAACTTGGGCAAATCGGCGTTGCACGTATGTATGTATGTATGTTTGTTTGTCCGAGGATAACTTTTGAAGTGTTTATCATCATCGTGAAATTTGATATTTAGGTAGTGAGGACACAATTTTAGTGTGACATAATGAGCTAAAAATGTTGGGGGGGGGGGGAGTTATTGAGATATTGGTGTTCAAGAGGGGTAAAAAAAAAACAAAATGGGACTCTCCGGTCAAATGGCAAGTCTAATAAAAGGTCTTTGTGAGTACATTTCGACACTGTTTTTATTAATTTAAACCTTGTAGTTTTTAAGTTATTCCCCATAACAAAAACCAAAATTTACGACGACCACTGGCCCTGGTAACACACAACATCCGCACTTTGAGGACAGACGAAAAGATTGTTGAGCTGGAAGAAGAAATTAGTAGATTACACTGGGACATTTTGGGGTAATCAGAAGTTCGTAGAGAGGGCGAGGACACGATATCCCTTAAGTCTGGTAATCTACTATACTACCGGGAGGGCGACCAACAGTCCCAAGGTGGTGTTGGGTTTCTCGTTCACAAGTCACTCATCAACAACATTATCACCATCGACAGTGTGTCGAGCAGGGTCGCGTACCTGACACTCAGAATATCTAAGCGATATTCGCTGAAGGTCGTTCAGGTATATGCGCCGACCACTTCACACCCAGATGAAGAAGTAGAGTCTATGTATGAGGACATCAGTAGAGCCATACATACGAACAAAACTCACTTTATTGTTGTTATGGGGGACTTCAATGCAAAGCTAGGCATGAGAAGCGATGATGAGTTGAGAGTGGGGCAATTTGGATATGGGCAACAGAACCCCAGAGGACAGAGGCTGGCCGATTTTCTGGAGAAAGAAGGACTCTTTATGATGAATTCTTTTTTCCAGAAGCCGCCTCACAGGAAATGGACCTGGATGAGTCCCAACGGTTCCACGAGAAATGAGATTGATTTCATCTTGACCAACAAGAAACGGATATTCAATGACGTCTCTGTGATTCACAGGGTGAAAACCAGCAGTGATCACCGAATTGTTAGAGCCACATTGAATATGAACGTTAAACTTGAAAGGTCCCGTTTGATGAAATCTACGCTCCGACCCACTCGCGCACATATCCAAAACCTCGAGAGCTTTTAACTCGAACTTGCAAATCGCTTTGACTATCTAGAAGTAGATGCATCAGTGGACGAGATCAATAACAGGTTCGTAGAAACCGTCCATACGGTGGGGTCCCAGTTCTTTAAGACCCCCCGTACCAATAGACCTCAGAAACTCTCTGATGACACCCTTAACCTCATGGCTGAACGACGTTCTTTGCAACTGCAGTCTCCCGATGATGCTCAGTCACATAGACAGCTCAATAGAAAGATTTGGAAATCCTTGTGGCACGATATTCGTACCTTTAATACATCTCGTATTAAAGATACGATAGAGCGGAATAAAGGCTCCAAAGTGTTAGCGAGAGATAATTCTATTGGGCAGAGCCGCATGACGAAGCTGAAGAGGGAAGATGGCAGCATAACGTCAAGTAAAGCGGAAGTGTTAAGGGAAGTCGAAAGGTTCTATGGACGGCTCTACGATTCGGTCACTAAACCTGTTTGCAGTGCGGCCAACGACCCAAGAGCCAAACTGACCCGACATTATACCGAAGATATTCCGGACATCAGCCTGTATGAGATCAGGATGGCCTTGAAGCAGCTTAAGAACGACAAGGCGCCGGGTGAGGACGGAATCACTTCAGAGCTTCTGAAAGCGGGTGGATCACCGGTACTTAAAGTCCTTCAGAAGCTTTTTAATTCCGCCTTGCTTGAAGGTACGACGCCAAAAGCATGGAACAGGGGCGTGGTGGTTCTGTTCTTCAAGAAAGGTGACAACACCTTGCTTAAGAATTACAGACCCATCTCGCTTTTGAGCCATGTTTATAAGCTGTTTTCGAGGGTCATCGCGAACCGTCTCGAACGCAGGTTTGATGACTTCCAGCCGCCTGAACAAGCCGGGTTCCGTAAAGGCTACAGTACCATAGACCACATACATACGCTGCGGCAAGTCATACAGAAGACCGAAGAGTATAACTTGCCGCTATGTCTCGCGTTTGTGGACTATGAGAAAGCCTTCGATTCGATCGAAACATGGGCAGTGCTTGAGTCTCTCCAACGATGCCGTATTGACTATCGGTACATCGAAGTGTTGAAGTGTTTGTATAAAAACGCCACTATGTCAGTCCGAGTACATGAACAGAGCTCGAAGGTGATTCCCTTAAAAAGAGGCGTAAGACAGGGAGATGTCATTTCTCCGAAACTGTTGACGACCGCATTGGAAGATGCCTTCAAGCTTCTGGAATGGAAAGGACTGGGCATCAAAATTAACGGCGAATACATCACTCACCTTCGGTTTGCCGACGATATTGTGGTCATGGCAAAGTCGATGGAAGAGCTCAGCACGATGCTCGAAGGCCTCAATCGAGTCTCTTAACGGGTAGGACTTAAAATGAACATGGACAAGACGAAAATCATGTCAAATGTGCATGTCGTCCCTGCCCCAGTTATGGTTGAGAACTCGGCTCTTGAAGTTGTCGACGCGTATGTATACCTAGGACAAACAGTCAAATTAGGTAGGTCCAACTTCGAGAAAGAGGTCAATCGTCGAATCCAACTCGGATGGGCAGCGTTTGGGAAACTTCGCAACGTCTTTTCGTCCAACATACCTCAGTGCCTTAAGACGAAAGTCTACAATCAGTGTGTGTTACCAGTGATGACATATGGAACCGAGACGTGGTCCTTCACTATTGGCCTTATGAATAAGCTCAGAGTCGCTCAACGAGCTATGGAGAGGGCTGTGCTCGGGGTTTCTCTACGGGAATCAGAAATGAGGAGATACGTAGGAGAACTCAAGTCACCGACATAGCCCGACGGATTAGCACGTTGAAGTGGCAATGGGCAGGCCATATAGCGCGCAGAACAGATGGCAGATGGGGCCGAAAGGTTCTCGAGTGGAGGCCACGGACCGGCAAGCGCAGCGTAGGACGTCCACCCACAAGATGGGCAGACGACTTGGTAAGAACCGCAGGTCGGCGTTGGATGCAGGCCGCTTCCAACCGCAGTTCCTGGAGATCAATGAGGGAGGCCTTTGTCCAGCAGTGGACGTCCTACGGCTGATATGATGATGATGACAGGGTAGGTACATAAGTGAACCCACAGTGTTGAAATTTAGTATGCGTGTGGTTTTTGTAACGCAAATGTAGGCAAAAGTCTGAAATCCAGAAAAACTGCAATTTGTACTCCAAAAAAGAGTAACATGAACTCCCGTTACCGTTAATTTAAATGAAACTGTTGGTCAAGTTAGTTGTATCCTCATTTCGTGGCACTATTTCATCAGGCAAAGATTAAGGCCGGCTTGCATAACGATCCCTAAACGTTTTTTGCGACTAAATATGTTTAAATTTTACGTATTTGTATGATTTGACAACTTCTTAAATCATACTTGGCCACTAATTACGTTTAGGCATCATTGCACGAGTCGCCTTCAATATTTTTTTTGTGTTTTGGGATACTCGCGAGAACTCAGTTCAGGGCTAACCACTAGAGTAAAATTTATATGATAAATAGGCCCGGTTGGCCATGAGTTTAGCATTTTTGGTGAACTCTAGATAGGTATCTAGATTTTGAACGGAGACCGCGCACTAGAAAGCTCAGCGTAAGACGACACCTTATTCAAAACCTATCTGATAAGGTCGCTGGGGGACGTTGGGTGAAGGCCGCACAAGTTCAACAGTGAACGTGCTATGGCAGATAAGATGATGATGATACTCTACATAGATAGTATTCAGTTATACATATGTGCTAATACTTAAGTACGTATATTCATAAAATAATCGTCTAAACTCGCAACACTTTCCGAACGTCGATCCAAGCGGCCGTAACATTACCGGAATGACGTCATTATGACGGTACGAGCCGAGTGCAGTCAAAAGGCCCGTTTGCAATTAAATTTAATGCGATACTGTCTAAGACGATTCGACTTCTGGACACTGATATTACGCTCAAAAATTCGTTTGTTTACTTCCTTTTACAATGTTGTAAGAGCATGGAATAGAATATAGGTGATAAAGCTTTACTGTAATACACCAGGAATACTTAGAACTAGTTTTTTAGAAATAGTGATAGAAAATATTTATTTATGAGACATACACACACAACAAAATAAAAAGACATAGCAATCATACAGAGTGGACGCCTCGAGGGAAACAATCTCGTGGCAGACCGCGGCGAATGACGAATTCGAAGGACGAATGGAGGACGATGTCCATTTACAAGATTGGTCTACAATAGCCCAAAATAGAGAAGACTGGAGAGAAGGAAGGGAGGCCTTTGCCATGCAATGGAACACTACAGGCTCTTAATAATAATAATAAACATATAGAACCTATCTATCTAACCTATCTAGTTAAACTGGGCTGCCTCAATGAGGAGACTTCGCAATTTTCTTCCTACCGCCACGAAAGTTGCGCTCGTTCAGTCTCTCTTACTCCCTATACTAGACTACGCTGACGCCAGTTTCCCCGATCTTACAGAAGAGCAACTCAATAAGCTTGAGCGCCTTCAAAACGTCTGCATTCGATTCATATTTGGCTTGCGCAAATATTTCCGAGTTTCGCGTTAAACTGAAGTGGTTGCCAATCCGCTCTCGTCGGAATGCTCATATTCTAACTCTTTTATATAAAATTCTATTTACTTCTTCTTCTCCGCCGTATCTCAAACAATGCTTTGAATTTCTAAATCTATCCCATACCCGCAATCTGCGTTCTGCCACTACTCTCCAGTTGAAAAGTCCATCCCATAATTCCAACTTCTTTAGTAACTCGTTTACGGTACGAGCTGTCGGATTATGGAATGACTTGCCCGTTTCCATCAGACTTGCTAAATCTTTACCTATTTTTAAAAATGAGGTCTGCAAACTATACTTAGCGGTTTCTTTAAAGTAAACATTGTATTTCCTTTCGATATTTATTGTAAAAGTTGTATATATTTCATATTTATTTATGTAAGTATATGTAAATATATTTTAGGTTTAGGTATTTATTTATTTTTATCCTACATAAATAGGTATTTATTGTAACACCGCCTCCTCACACGTCTTTTCAATCCAGTCCATGCAAAGGTTGCCTGGAAGAGATAGCTTTGAGCGATAAGGCCGCCCATTGTACCACCATGTATTAGTCTTTAAGCTTTCTAGGTTAAGTTATTTTAATTTGGTTTAACAATAAAGAATTATCGATCTATCTATATATACATACATATAGATGGAGCTAACGAAGTTTTATTTCAGTCGTGTGGTAGATGTTAATCGACGGAGGAGGTTGTTTCGTGCACCCACTTTCATTTTGGTCTTGTGGCAGTGAACCTTATAATTTAAAGACCGGAGGTCCAGAGGTCCTACGCACGACGGGTCTGGCATTGTGCTTTTCAGCCGGCGAATATGCTTGCCCAGTCTGGAACCGGTCCGCACACGCTAGGGTCGTCGATGTTGCGCTGAATGACACATGCCGTATTATAACAGGATGTCTGAAGCCAACCCCTCTAAACCTCATCTACCCTTTGACAGGCATACCACCCCCCGGAGTGCGTCGGGATGTGGCCTGCTCCATAGAAAAATATAAGCAGGAGCATGACAGTCGACACCCTCTATATAGCCATCAAATTCCACAAGGCCGCCTGAAAAGTCGTAAGAGTTTTCAGCGTTTCACGCAGGCCACCAGCGACGACCCATCCGTTGCTAGACGCGCACTGTGGATAGATAGTAACCCCCCACCACCAGACTTCATTCCCCCTCAAGAACAGCTTCCACCAGGGCACGAACTGCCGTGGCCAGTGTGGAAGTCCTTAAATAGGCTTCGCACACAGGTTGGTCGCTGCAGAGTCAATATGTGCAAATGGGGGTTCAGGGATCCCAGACAAACGCAATGCGACTGTGGTGACCCCACACAGTCGATGAAACACCTGTTAATGTGCACTCTGTGCCCGAACACCTGCACAATTGTTGATTTAAAAATGGCTTCTCCTGACGCCATCAATGTAGCCAAGTACCTATCTAACACAATATAAGTAGAACTATTGACACGCTAAGAAGAAGAAGTCGTGTGGTCTAAAGCACACTCGTTTTTTTTACTTCACTATAAAATTTATAACTAGTTGTTGCAAAATAAGGTCCTGTCACGAAACACTTCAAGAAACTTTACCGCTGCATTTAGAACGAGTACCCACGCACCGCGGTAACGTGCTCGAAATAAAATGAAATTTTTTTACTTTGATGTTTAGTGTTGAACGTTTTTATTCAAGGGACGGTTTCGCTAGGTTATTGAGAGCACTTATCCAGTCTGGTGCAGTAATAAAGCTTATTAATGCTCTCACCCTCAAGCAATGTGCCTTTTATTGATCGAGCGAAGCGAGATCTCCAAATCAACTTGGACAAATCAGCGTTGTATGTACGTATGTTTGTGAAAATTTAGTATATAGGTGTGATATAGTGATATAGTATAGTATATAGTGATATCACAACTTTTGTGTGACTAAATGAGCTAAAACTGTTTGGGGATTGTTGAGATATTGGGGTTCAAGAGGGGTAAAAAAAAACGAAAATGGGACTATCCGGTCAAATGACACGTCTAATAAAAGGTATTTGTAAGTGCTTTTCGACCGTGTTTTTATTTTAAGTTTAAACCTTGCACTTTTTAAGTTATTAGGCATAATAAAAACTGAATTTTATTACAATTCACAGCGTACACCAGTGACCCCACAGTACTGTAATATGGTATGCGCGTAGATTAAGTAACACAGATATAGGCAAAAGTCTGAAATCCTGAATAACTGTAATTTGTACCTCAAAAAATAAGAACCAAATACATGAACTCTCGTTACTTGTAAATTGAATGAAACTGTAGGTCAAGTAATTTGGTTATTTATTTCGTGGCACTATTTTTATTGTCAAAGATACAATACTTAATAGTTTTTTTTTGTTTTATTGACCCTTTCTTAATAAATTCAACAAGTTATGAGAATTAGTGCGATATAATCACTTGTTGATAGTGGTCAAAAAGTGGTATCTCACTAAACAGAGTGTTTTTTTAACTGTAACAGTACGGCAGCACCCATAATCAGAGGAGATACAGGTGCAGTTTCATTTAAAACATCAGCTCGGTTTCGAAGAAAAACATTTTGGCATTAAAATTTTTATGGTCAAGTGTGAATAGCGCCTTAAAATGAATCAAGTTGGTAAATTTTTTTTTTTGATGCCGATCAAGGCAGTCCTTTGTAAAGTTAGTCAAATTTGATAAAAAGTATTCTCACACAACAGGACTAACAAAATTCCTTCTACAAACATTTAATTAGATTCTAATTGCACATTAAAGAAGTAATAATAGTGTAACGATTAACAAGTTCAGGAACTCCACGCTCTCATGAGCATTTCAACAAACATTTCGTATTTCAGAACAATTTTGAATTTTGAACATGGTTCTTGCACCTGTCGGACTTTTATATCAGTCATTGCATCATCTTATTTGTCCTATGATGGAATTCTCAAATACGCAAAAAGTAGACTTAATTGAAGCATACTTCCTCAATCGCGGTCTGGGTAGCGTTCCTAATACCACTTCAGCGCATTAGTTGGGCTTCGTCCGTTAAGGAAGTATGCTTCACTTAAGTCTACTTTTTGCGTATTTGACAATGCCATGATAGGACAAATAAGATGATGTAATGACTGATATAAAAGTCCGACAAGTGCAAGAACCATGTTCGAAATTCAAAATTGTTCTGAAATACGAAATGTTTTTGAATTGCTCATGAGAGCGTGGAGTTCCTAAACTTCTTAATCGCTACAGTATTAATATTTCTTTAATGTGCAATTAGAATCTAATTAAATGTTTGTAGAAGGAATTTTGTTTATCCTGTTGTATGAGAATACATACTTTTTATCAAATTTGACTAACTTCCGCTGTTCAGTTTTTTTTCATCCGATTCAATAAAACGATCCTTACAAAAGACTGCATCGATTGGCATCAAACAAAATTTTATCAACTTGATTCATTTTAAGGCACTACTCACACTTGACCAAAAAAAATTTAATGCCAAAATGTTTTCTTTGAAAACGCGCTGATGTTTTAAAACAAACTGCACCTGTATCTCCTATGGTTATGGGTGCTGCCGTACTGTTACAGTTAAAAAAAACACTATATATACATATATAAAAACTATATACATATATAGGCCTGATAAGGTCGCCTGGGTGAGAGAGATATGCTTGGTGTTTCTCTACAAGATTTAATCAGAAATGAGAAGATTCGTAGACCAATACTAATCCTTTGTGCTATGTCTGTGACGTTAGTTTGGTTGCGCATCTCCTTATTTCTGATTAGATCTTGTAAATGAACTTCTGGCATAGCCCTTTCCCTAACTCGGTGAGTGAACTTGACAATTATTATTACTTATGTGACCCACAGTAAAATACCACTTCACTGTTCCATATGTCACCAGCAGGGATCGAATTAGATTATAAGTACTAAATAACGTTAAATTCACTTCTACGAAATCTTAATTTGGATATGCCTCTTAATCCCACCGTGATTTCCGGTTTTGATATAGATATCTTCTAAAACTTTTACTTACGTATTTAAAAAAATTATGTGTTAGTTTTTGTGTCATTTTTCATTCTCTCTAATCTCTCAGAGCTGAATTAAATGTTTAAGATTTCTAATTTATTCAGTTAGCATGACTAAATTTCAATGAAATATTTAAGTCCCGGTTTCAAACTCCCAAATCCTCACTCTAGATTGATTTCAATATCAAAAATGTCAGCGCTGGTCTAGTTTTGTGTTTGAAATTACTATGAACCTTCAATATCTCATAATTATTCAAGTTTTATTAGCAAACTACTGTATAAAGACCGAAAACTGGGTATTTTGTGTTCAACGTGGGTAAGAAGAGTTTTATAAGACATTTATATCAATCCCTGAACTCGGTATGCCGGTACAAAAAGGCATATCTATGTTATGATTTCGCAGTGAATTTGACGTCATTTGGTACTTATAAAATCTTCCTATACCGATCCCAGTCATCACTGGTAACACACACTGTTCAAAGACTTTTGTCTTAAGACATATATTTTAAGCGAGAACTGCTCTTAGGTATCAATTCGTATTTTTTACCTTCGACGCAAAATAGGTATTTAAAAGGTTTGACGCCTATGTTTGTCTGTCTTCATTGTAGTTCCTAAACGAATGGACCTATTTAGACGAGGTTTTTATTAATAGAAGGCTAGTTTAACTGGGGTAGTTCTTCGATGTATGTGATGCAGATCATGTAAAGGGATCTCAGCTGTAAAATGGAAATATGTCCCTGGTTTTTTAACTACGTAGGGGAATTAATTTATGCTCGATTTCGTATAACAATAAAATAATACAATGCAACCAAACCCAATTACGTCAAGTTCACTGCTAGTCTCTATTTGATCATTGTCAACACTTGAACCGTAAACAAAACACACCAAACTCTGTTATTATTCAAAAGATCGTTATCCCAACATTCGGCCTAAATAGAGAGGAAATAGTTCTCAATTCTCATCACTTAACTCTACACAACAAACACTGGGCGTGATCACAAAAAAGGTTTTTGTCGCGTTTGTCTGTTTGTCTGGAGAAGAGGTGTAGAAGGAAAACATTCTACGCAGACGGCGGAATATCTATTCAGACTAGTCCTGGTTAAAAAGAGAAATTTTATAAACGGATAAACATTTTTATAGGTAAAGGGTACATTATAAAAATTATAAGTACATTATACATGTAAAATGTACAAATATATTAACTTTAATAATTATAAAATTTTACTTAAGTGATTGATTTCAATCATTGTTATAAATACGGGATTTATCACGTACCGTCTTATCGGTGTTTTGACCGACAATGTTTCGGTTCGTCACACCACACGTCGACAACGTTCAACAACGTCTCGCCTCGCACTCAATTATTCGGAGCGGATCGCACTCACCCTGATGAAAGTTCACGAATTGAACCAAAACATTGTCGGTCGAAACACCGATAAGCCGATTGGGGTATTCCTTTAACCAATTTATCAATTTGTTTTATATATGTTCTCACTTTATTCATTTTAATACATATTTTTACATTTTCTACTATATATGATTATATTTTAACACAACATGACATATCAACCATGACACATACACTTGACAACACAATACTATTAAGGTCTAGTGGCCAAATGGAGCGGTCTCGACAGAATATCAGCGCTTACCATCACGGCGGGTATAATGCTGAGTCGAGCCCCATTTACTGCTGTAGCACACAGTATCTCCCAAGATCTCCCTTATTTTTGTCTAAATTTTACGTTTATACTGTTTAATGTTTTGTATTAGCTCTCTCTTAAAATGTAACTGTAGTCTATATTGTGTGCTAATGTAGTGAATAAATGATTGTCTAAGTCTATAAGACGGTACGTGATAAATACCGTTTTTATGATAATAATGATTGTACCATTTTACAAATCTCACCTTATCAAAATGTGTTCTATTGAATAGAGCGCCTTATAGGAAGA
Source organism: Philereme vetulata (assembly GCA_918857605.2). Classification (NCBI taxonomy): domain Eukaryota; kingdom Metazoa; phylum Arthropoda; class Insecta; order Lepidoptera; family Geometridae; genus Philereme; species Philereme vetulata. The sequence continues at coordinate 5,614,902 of OU975459.1, read as the reverse complement.
CTGCCGACCTTCAATAATGGACAGGCACCTGAAGAAGAAGAAGACTGGTAATTTCTCTAAGTTGGTGAAAATTAAAAGTGCTGATAGTCCGACAGACTGATCAACGACGACAGACAATTCATTGAACTATGCGCACGCTATTTCTTTTCGGTTAAGAAATATCTTGTGTATTTTTTTCTACTTTTTACATACTTTAACGTGTCAAGTGTTTAATAATTTCAAAAACTAACTTGTTTCTTTTGGGATGATATTTAAAAGCATTCTTTTTATAAATTACTACCCACGACTTCGTACGCGTTACACAACTAAATGTATAGGTAACCTAGAAATAAAGCTAAACTCACTGTTGCAACTTCATTTGACACCCCATTTTTAAAACATCGGAACTGATTAATGGGATTAACGGTAGCCTATGTGGTAATCCAGGTTATAATCTACATATGTACCAAATTTTATCGAAATCGGTTTCGCTTTTGATTGAGTGACAAACACATAAATAAACAAACATCCAAACTTTCACATTTATAATATTAGTGTGGTAGGCTAGCGTTTGACCACAATCTCGCCGATGGAAAGCGATGATGCAGTCTACGATGGAACACGCTTGCCTAGAAGAAACCTATTCACTCGTGACTTGAAGACCCATAGATTGTAGTTATCAGGAAACACAGACTCCGGCAAGGCCTTCCACTCCTTGGTGATGCGCATAATAAAGGTAGTAGAGTACCACTTTGTGCGTAAGGGAGGTATGTCTCTCTAAATCAATATGTGGATACACTTTCCATGCAAAGTCGGGAGAATCGCAACTACAAAACCAGTTTATCCTACCATATTCACATTCACACTGATTAGGGATCCGCAAATAGTTAACGATCATCGATCACCCTGTCAAATGAACCCTTCTATTGTCTTGAGGGGTTCTGCCCAAACTTGTAGGATCCAACTCTGTATGGACTTGATGTATAGTGTACTAAGTTCCGAGAAAACATACGAGTGAGGATTCCTTCCCCAAAAAAGCCTAATATATATCTATCTAATATATATCTCTATATGTAACAAAGTCCGGTTTGTTCGAACCCTTATAAGTTATAACTCGAGAACGGCTGGACTGATTTTGATGATCTTTGATTTTTTGGATTTGTCTCCGCCCCGAATAGCAGAATAACTATTAAATATCAGAAAAAATCAAGCAAAAATAAATTATGAAGCTAATTCAATTCGTCATACATAATGATGGCGGATTTTCAATTCTACCGGGATTACGTATATTGACAGCCCGCGTCATATGCATGTCAAGACGGTGCGAAGTTTGCCGGGTCAACTAGTATATAATATATAGAACAAAGTCGGGTTAGTTAAACCATTTATAACTCAAGAACGGCTGGAACGATTATGATGATCTTTGATTTGTTGGATTTGTCTCCGCCCCGAATAGCAGAAAAATTACTAAGATATCAGAAAAAAACACGCAAAAATAAATTATGATGAAAATTCATTTTCTCGTACACAGATGCAGCTAAGGATGGCCGATTGACAATACTACTGGTGACGTACATTGGCAGCCTGCGTCATATGCATGTCAAGGCGGTATGAAGTTTGGCGAGTCAGCTAGTATATTATAGTCCTTCATAATCGGTTTCGATGACGGCGATCCAAGCTAAATAAGAAACACTAACCTCATATTAATAAAGTGACCATAAATTAAATTAACCATACATTTAGACATTATTTACATTGAAAACTAATTAATTGTACAAACAATAGCCTAATATAACCATATCGGATTATTTCGATAATGAAACAGCTGTTCTGTCATCTGTCTCTTTGTTTTCACGACTATCACGTTAGTTTATGATCAGAATTGAGACATAGGCTATATATGTTTTATAAATTATATGCCAGCGTATGACCACGCTCTCGCCTGATGGCAAGCGATAATGCAGTCTACGATAGTACACGCTTGCCTAGAAGAAACATATTCACTCGCGACTTAAAGATACCCAGGTTGTAGCTAAACAGGAAACAGGAAACAAATCAGGAAACACAGACTCAGGCGTTCCATTCCTTGGCGGTGCGCATAATAAAGGTGGAAGAGTACTTACCGCTTTGTGCGTATGAGAGGTATGTTAACCACGTAGTGGTGGCGCATCGCGGAGTGTCTGGTTGTCCGATGATAGAATGGGGATGGTGGGATCAGGTTAAAAAACTACGCAGCACACTCCGAAATGTATACGATCAAAAACCAAGAGGCTTGCAACCTTTCCACGATGCTCGAGGCTGTGAACCCTTGCATCTGCTAACTCGTCATTGCAAATGAGCTTCTTGGCTCTTCTTTCAATTTAATCTTGAGCCTCTAGCTGGTATTTTGCTGATCCGTCCCAGATGTGAGAACCGTACTCCAGACATGATCGGACTTGTGCTTGGTATAAGTTGAGCAACTGTCCTGATGTGAAGTGTTGCTACTTGTTAATGACAAGCCACGCGTGCAAAGCCGCTTGTAGAAGCTAGTAATGTTACAATTGGAAAAAAAACAATAGATTTTGTCAGAACAAATACCATTGACTTAAATTGTGTAATTAGTTTTAATAACAAAATAATGCAACTGAATGACGAGAGAATCATAAAAATCGTAATCATTTATTCGCAGGAATGCATGTTCGTATGTCAGTTATAAAATAAAGATCATTTACATTCTGAATCATTGAGGCGTGCGAAATTCTATGATAACAAGTAATAATATTAAACATGTAAATTTCTCTAAGATTAAAATGAATACAAATATAAATACATACAAACTTACATATAGACTTAATTTCAAATATTTCGAATTCATAAAAAATTCAATATCAATAATGTCATAATTACAACTTAAATTACAAGTATAGGTTAAATATAAGCTGCGTGTTAATATACACACAAAAATAGTATTTTGATGAACATAATAAATAAATCTGTGAAATGTTTACCATAGCAATGTAAAATTTATTTTGGCATGTAAAAACAAACACTTTAATAAACATGTTGTGCTATTGCATAATGCTTGCCATCTAACTACAGATACTGTATTGGTGACGTCTCGAGATATCTCTTGTTGTCCCTTTCTAACCCAAACCCCGCAGCCATTTTTGAAAGAGATATCAAATCAGCCTTTATTTTTGAATGTCGATCGCAAGAGTAGGCAGTAAGTTTTATATCGAATTAATCACCTAATCTTATTCGATTCTCTTAAATTTGATAATATAACTACTTGTTTTTTTTTGGGAGAAGTCTTTTTTTATGTTTTGAAAAACCATCACCTGAATATCGTCAGTATATTATCAAATACCCTGTATTCAACATTTATCCAATAACTTAAATATTGGAATAGGCAAGTCCTTGAAACTATGTATTTGGAAATTTGTTGAAGATGGTAATAGAATTATAATAGGCATTCCGCTTAATAAGTTTAAGTTCAAGCGAATTTTAATTCAGTTTAGAAACTCGTACGTCCCCATCTTATCGATATTTGATCCAGTGGACTAATGTTTGTTGTTGTTTCTGCGCAATATTGAAAGCTACGTGTGCTAGGCTACCTCCGAGCTCATATTACTAACTGGTCTCGTTTTGAACTAATAGAGATTGGAAGACAGAATATTGAACAAGTTTAGATGGGCGTCTGTAGGGCACGTGCTCCAATAACATAGTATTACAAAGGACGAACAATTTATTTAGATTGACAAAGTTTAATGTACCTACTTTATTTCTATAACATTACATATATTTGATACACACAAATCACCCTTTTCGGAATCTGTTCAGAATGCTGGTGCGAGAAATACTTCTAGTTTTAATATTGGTGATTGTAGTAGTATTTTGGCAGATCCGTTATCAGATACTGCCAAAAAACTATTTAAGTTGGTAGATAGGAGATAGCTAAATAAGTTTTGACCTGTATAATTAGTTAATTTTCTTATGTTTACATTACCAGGGTGTCATAATCGCATAAGCGACAAAGCCCTTTTGTTACTTGAATAATAAAAAAAAATCGCCCCTTTCTCTCTTAGTTCATAAGTTCATACTATCTTTTAGATTAAATAAATAAATAAATAATGGTGGAGATTTCACACAGCGCTATCTAGCCCCAAACTAAGCAAAACTTGTAGGAACCAGATAACCGATAGAATACTTATTATACTTTATACACAGAGAAATAACCAACCGTCTCAGGACGTCGTCAGGAGCTTACTCAACTAGTTTTCAATTAAAAGCAAAAGTTTGAAACCCTAACAACTTAAATTATTCAACTAGACCCAGTAGCCCTAATATTACACCAAATTTTCTCCCACAAAACACACGCTAAAGAAACCAATGGAATAAAACATTTACTACGGGCCATAAATATAGGCTGTCTTGTTGTTAACGGCTCAAGTTGGGTAATTTGTCGAAACACAAATGTGAATTGGCACTCATTGATCGCAGATTATTCCTTCATTTACATACTTCTTTTTTTCGTCTGTTATAAAAAACCGGCGGCCTTATTACCTAAGCCAAATTGCTGTCGTATTGCTATCGCTAGTTAGGCCATCCCTTTAAGGCGGTAACCGTAGCCAATGACCTTGAGCGAATGGGTGTAGCTATTGTTTCGGCCCCGCACCTTCCGCCACACGCATTTAACCGACCAGAAAATAGGTGAGCGTGAGGCAGACGAGCACAACCCTACCGTGCGACAGTCAGCGGTACACTGCCGCCCGTCGCCCGGGCAACCACCTTCTAAGGATACACTCGCAAATTATTCGGAAAAATTGAAAATAATTAATTGCCACGTGAAAGACCGTCGCAGCACAGCATCATATGTTCAACTTTAAGGTATAGTCTTTGCCCACATTTAAGTGAAAAAAAAAATACAAAACTTTACGTCGTTTAGAGGGCGAATCAAATTGAAAGTCGAAAACAGCTACATTTTGTTATTTTTTTTTCTCATAGTAAATAAACAGGTAGAACATTTTTGTATATTCACTTTTCAGATAATAGGTCAATGAATGACATATATTTTTTTGAGCACATAAAACAGATTCCTCCCTGAGGAGAAAGCTTCCAAATACGAACAATCAGCTACTACATTCGCCTTAACACGTGAAGTGCGTACTGTACGTTTGAAAGCGATGACCTGACTAGCTAAAGCAGTGGGACAGCAATTTGGCTTAGGTAATACGGTAGCGTGCCCGGAACACAAGCGAGCTCGGAAAGGAATTTGGAAACTTTTGGCATATAAGAATACAAGAATTTATTCATAAGCATAATATTTCACATGTCATTTGGTCGAGTTTTATAAATTATAATTAAATAAATTATTATATTTAATAAACTATAATTATCTATGTATTTATGATTCATCTTGTGAAACATTTGCTTATAGTATCTTCTGATTAGTAGATGGTGGGGGAGATCTTCTACAGTTCGGGTAATTCGATGAACTCACCCATGCTGTAGAAAATCCTCCCCAATAACCATGTTTTCAAATGACCCTTAAACGCCGCGATGGAGGCTGCATTTCGGATATTAACTGGTAGCCTATTGTAGACTGCCGGGCCCGAGATGTACACCGATCTATTCGACTTGTGCAGCCTGTGTGTTGGCGTCACCAGCCTGTGCTGGTGTTTATTGCTGCAGAGAGCGTGTACTGCGTTAACCCCTCGGCGCTGGAACACGTGCAAATTTAGGTGCGAGAACAAGGCCACTTGGTATATAAATTCACAGTGTAGAGTCATGATGCCCAGTTCCTTGAAATGTTTTCGGCATGACTCATCGTTCGGAATGCCCACTATGGTTCGGACGGCCCTCTTCTTCACCGCAAAGGCCCGCTCAGCATCGCTTGCTGGCGCCCACAGTTCTACGCTATATGTAAGCGTACTGTGGACTGTCGCGAAGTAACAGGAATGCACAACGTTGCGGGTGGCGGTGCTCGCCAGTCTGCGCAACGCAAAAGAAGCCCGTCCGAGTTTCGAGCAGACTCCATCTATGTGGGCATCCCATATGAGGGAACTATCGAGCTAGAAACCATGCCGCTTTGTCGTTTGCACCTGCTCCAGCCCCGTTGTTCCTACATGGACCTTGAGGGCGGCAGGTCTACCACCGTTAAGTTTAAAATTGATAAAGCAAGTGTTGTCCCTGTTCAGTGCGAGGCCGTTTTGCTTGAACCACACCTCCAACTGTTCGACCACCGAGTTTAGTCCGCTCTCCAGCCGGCTGTCCGTGGGTGCGGTGACCACTGCCGCCACGTCGTCTGCATACATGTAGATTTCTGCGCACCGGACTGCAGCGGGTAGATCGTTAAGCAGCAAGCTAAACATGGTGTTCGACAAGCACGACCCCTGCGGAACACTCATTGTATTCTTTATTTCCGAAGACATCGCTCGACCCCTATCTCTGACTACGAACGATGCCATTATACACATCGCGGGGCCTCGAATGCCATAGAACTGCAGTTTATTAGTGACAAGGGAGTGGCCAGCGGCACAGCATCGGATCGACATTTTCTTCGATATTTATCATTTTTATTTCTAAGATAGATAAATTATTATTACAAATACGGTATTTATAAAGTACTTTTTGTCGGTGTTTCAACCGACAATGTTTCGGTACAATTCGTCAACCTTCATCTGGGTGATTGCGAGCCGCTCCGCACTGCGTCTCGCCTCGCACTACGCACCGCGCAACGAAGCCCTCCGCGCGTGGTGGTGGTGTGGATAAAACGGTACGTGATAAATCCCGCGTTTATAATAATGATTGATCAAGCGAAGCGAGATCTCTAAATCAACTTGGACAAATCGGCGTTGTGTTTATGTATGTATGTATGTTTGTCGGAGGATAACTTTCGAAGCGTTGATCCGATCATAGTGAAATTTAATACCTATGTGTGATGCATAGGTACATAGTGATGACACAATTTTGGTGTGATTAAATGGGCTATAAATGTTGGGGGGTTGTTGAGATATTGGGGTTCAAGAGGGGTAAAAAGAAATGAAAATGAGGCTAACTGGTCAAATGAGACATCGAATGAAAGGTATTTATGAGTAAATTTAGACTTTGTTTTTATTTTTCATAAATTTTTTATGGTTTTTGAGTTATTAGCCATAATAAAAACTAAACTTTGACAAAATTCACAGGTTACACCAGTGACCCCACAATGCTGTTATTTAGTATGCGCTTAAGTGACACAATTAGAAAACTTTCGTGATTGATTTTAATCATTATTATAAATACGGGATTTATCACGTACCGTCTTATCGGTGTTTCGACCGACAATGTTTCGGTTCAATTCGTGAACCTTCATCAGGGTGAGTGCGATCCGCTCCGAATAACGTATGTGCAGTGCGAGGCGAGACGTTATTCAGATTCGGTTCACGAATTGAACCGAAACATTGTCGGTCGAAACACCGATAAGACGTGATAAATCCCGTATTTATAATAATGATTAAGTGACACAAATATAGGCAAAAGTCTGAAATCCAGAATAACAGTAATTTGTACCCCAAAAAAGAATAATCAAATTACATGAACTCCCGTTACCTATAATTTTAATAATACTGTAGGTCAAGTTATATGGTTATTTATTTCGTTAAACTATTTTGATAGCCAGAGTTACAAATAATATTTTTTTTTTGTTTTAATCGGAGACTCGCGAAATCTCAGTCAGGGCGAACTACTAGTTCAAATAAATCACGAAAGTTTTTTATGTAAGAAAGAGAGAAAAAGTTACTAAGACACAATTTAATCCTTCAATTATCTTATGTAAATAACGTGTGGTTACTAAGTCACGGGAGTAATACCTACAAGCCTGTGGACTCTGTGGTTTACCGGTCAGCTTTGTAGCGATCCCAGAGGATTGCGGGTGCATTGTCACTGTATGATAGTGGTTGCTTTGTTGCTTTACAACTCAAAATTAAAGTGTTTGAAGGGCTTTCCTCACTATAGAACTAGTTGGTAACCCAGTATATTTTCAACAAAAATAAAACAGATTTTAGAAAAAATAAGTTTGAAGAAAAAAATTGGAAAAACAGGAACTAGATAACTGATAGAATACTTTTAAATTTTTTTTTGTAAATTCATACTAATCTATATGATTAGAAACACCTCCAGACCCAGACCAGATATCTGTAGATCATGCAAACATTTGTTCCGCGGCGGGAATCGAACCCGCTACCTCCTGCGTCTCAGCCGGCTATTCGCCCACTGCGCCACGGAGGTGGTCGAATAAATGTTATTACGCTATAAAGGTAGTCGAATATATATTATACTAGTGGTCCCGCCGAACTTCGTATCGGCTTGACATGCATAGGTATAACGCGGGCTGTCAATATAAGTCACCCTGGTAGAATTATCAATTGTTGTCCCCGGCCATCATTATGTATGAGAAAATGAATGACTTTCACAAATAATTCAATACCAAAATTAGCCAAATCGCTCCACCCGTTCTCGAGTTTTAGCGAGACTAACGAACAGCAATTAATTTTTATATATATAAACAATATATCTCGGGATAACTCCTACCGAAGCATCTGTTTCAAACGATATTCAGCAGCACGCATTCTGTCAATTCTATGTCAAACGTCATAAGGTTACATTATAAAAGCCCTAAGGTTAGATTAAAAATAATTTTATATGGTTGTCAAGTATTCTTAAATTTTCTAATTTTGCGCGCAATTTTCTTAATTTTTTCTTTCATAAGAACCTTCTCCTGACAATAAGAAATACAACAAAAAAAGAATTGACCAAATTGGTTTAGGCGTTGTTGAGTTATGCGCTTACCAACACATTTTGCGATTCATTTTTATATTATAGATTATCATTATAATATAATTTTGTAATACGACCTCTGATATACACTTCTACTTCATCTTTAAAGAGCGTTCCACCAATACACACACTCGCTAACAAACATTTTTTCATTCCCACTTTAGATCAGTGGAAAGTGCCTTCAATAATACAATGTTATACAAGGGTTGTAAGCGTTCTATTGTACACCCTATATTTTGGCGTAGGATCAAGCGAACGTGAGCGAGGACGCTTATCGAGGGTGTTATTGATTGCTTATACCCAAATATAACAAATAACTTTTCATCACGAATGCGGGTAATAAAAAAAGTCTGCGACTGCGAACTGAAAGCTGTCCATGATTTATATGACTGCGAATTGGAATACAGGTAGGTACAGATAAACACCTAAAAAGATGGTATAAGATGAATCAACAATGTATTGTAATACATTTGTTTCCAGTAAATAATTCTGTTTTTCCTACTATATAATCTCAGTTTTCAAGCTCAGAGTGAACGGGTTCTTTTAAGGCAAGTTTGTTCAATCTTAGATCACATCATCACTCACCATCAGATCAGACAGTGTCCGAGCGCTTGACTATCACCTAAAATAAAATAGTATTTTTAATAAGCCCACATTTATAAAATCTCAGTTACGTAGTTACGCAGCCAAAGGATGCTGATCTTTGGAGATGATTTATTTATTGTTTTTAGAAATGAAATTTAGAATAAGAAAATCACATGCACGTAAAACACAACATACATTCGACTTACTCAAGCCTCGTTTTCCTAGCAATTTTTCTCATCCAATGAGAAACCAAAATATCCAGCCGAGGCACGTCAAACAGCAATAATGTCTGTCAAATGACCAATCGTCACGACCTCCCCTTTGTTCGCACTCATATCAGGTTTTATACAAAGTGGGGTGTCAGTATTGAATGGTTTTCCTTCGTATATGAGTGTATTGTATTCCACACGAGGTCTTGGATAAGGGCTGTGGAAATTGTTTTACGTGACACATTATGTAACGAGCTGAAGCTTATTGTACGCGGGAAGAATCGCGAAGTGAAGTGGGATTTCATCGGGACGGGATTAAATTTTATTATGTTCTATGGAAATTGGGAGCTTTTTATACAGGTTCTGTCATGCATTTTGGTTAGATAATTTTAATCACCGCCGCACATGAGCAACGTACCACAGCCACAAAACGCTGGACGCGACTACTTAGTAGTGGAGGCATTCAAGTTTTTTATTTAATTTCTTTATTGTTTATTGCACACAAATAGATTTACAGATAAAAATAGCTTACAAAATGGACACTTACAAAGGCGAGCTTAACCCTAATTAGAGTTTTCTTCCAGCAAACCTTTGAAGATAGAGATATTTGATTATAGTGGTGGGTACGTGCACAGAGAATGACATTGGAGTAAAATACTAATATATGGTATATACTATAATAAATACAACACTTAACCATGTTATAAAATAATAATAATACCTTTATACTATACCTACATTAGAGATAAACATAATACATTATACAAAATATAAATAATATACCTACTTATACATAATACCCTACAAGTTTACAAGGACAGGTAATGCTCTTTGACTCTAAGCTTAAAAGTGCTTAGTGATGGACTTGCGCGGATAGAGTGTGGTAGAGAATTCCACAGGTTGACTCCATGGACAGTGAAGGAACCGCCATAGCGACTGGAGGAATGAGGAGGGGTTTTGAGAAGGAGGGACTTAGATGACCTACAAGTCATCTCCGGTAGGACAAGAAAATCGAAGCGCTCACGGAGGTAAGAAGACGCTAAAGGATTGAAAAGAGTGTTGAAGAGAAAATTCACAACATGAAGATCACGTCGACGACGAATGGGAAGCCATTTTAGCTGGGATCTAAACATGGAGACGTGATCAAACTTGCGCAACCCGAATATGAATCGGATACACATATTCTGAAGACGTTCCAGTTTATTTAGAAGTTCCTCGGTGGCGTCAAGAAAACAGACATCGGCATAGTGTAAAAGGGGCAACATGATTAGTATTTTCTTCACTTTCGATCGATGGCCGCCACATGCACGACGACACGAAGCGAGAAGAGGCGTCTCGTGGGATGTACCGATGATCGGCGTAAACCGTGTGAAGCGAGTTCATAATAAAATGTACGAAAAATGCAGTCCGCAGCTCAGTGGCGGCATATGGCTCGTTTACAGCGAGCTTAAAATTTGCGATTAAAGTAATGTTTTCTATCGCGGTCTCCACAACAATTTCAACAACATTCTTAATAACAGTCTTAGCTCTTAATGCTTTTTAACAAAATGGTTATTGTTATTAGCAATTAATCATCATTATCCTTCCGACGACCTAGTCCTAGACTTCCTTTCCTAGTGACGACATCCGTGGTGCAGTGGGCGAATAGCCGGCTATCAGTTATCTGGTTCCCATAGTACAAGCTCTGCTTAGTTTGGGGCTAGATAGCGCTGTGTTAAATGTCCAGAAATATTTATTTATTTATTGATCTTTCAATAACATGGACAGCTTTGTTTAATAAGAGTGTGTTTTGTATGAAAGTAGAATAGAATAGAATAGAATAATCATTTATTTGGCACACACAAAATGACACATGAAATAATTTAAAGGAACAGTAGATACAATTGAATCCAATAAAACAAGTTCGACTCATGTGTCTGCGTACCAAAATGGCGTTCAGCTCAGCATAATGTTGGATGTTAAGTACCCAACGCTGATTTTCAGCTGAAACCAGAAGCAATAGGTAGTGCAGCAGCTACGTAGAAAAATAAAAAAATAAATAAATAAAGAAGTGATTAAATAAAAGGTGTGTAGAGTTTTGTTTAAATGTAAATATAAATTTTATAAACATACTTTACTAAAATAATATTACATACCTATATATATAAAAATACAACTTATGAACTTTCTTACGATATCTAAGGTTATGGTAAATTGTTATATATATTAATAAATATGGGTAACTATTTAAAATATATTGATTTAGTTAAACTTATGTAAAAAGAGTTATTGGATGACTAGATCAAAGAGAGGTCGACATTGATGTTACCATGTTGTATTTGGGCTTCCATTAGAAATATTTTTAGTTTTTTTCTAAAGCTGTTGCAACTTTTGGAATTTCTGATTGGTGGTGGCATATTGTTCCAACACTTGGAAGCCGCATATTTGAAACTCTCTGATCGGTGATGTTGAGTAGACAGTTGCTTGGAGCACTGCCGACTTGCACAGTCTCTTCGACTAGTCATCCAAATTAGCTTGTCGTATAGGTATTTAGGTGTTCTGTAGTTTATGACACCAAAAAGAAGACAGGCCAGATGAAGCTTGCGTCGTAATTTCATTTTTAAACTAATGTGCTCATTTAGAAAAGGTGTAATATGGCTCCTAGGTGGTACAATAAAACATAACCTTGAAGTAAAGATATATAATACGCTTCCTATTAATATAAAATCGATACACAGTTCCCATCTATTTAAGATAAAACTAAAATACTACCTGACCCAAAAAGCATATTACATCATCATCATATCAGCCGTAGGACGTCCACTGCTGGACAAAGGCCTCCCTCATTGATCTCCAGGAACTGCGGTTGGAAGCGGCCTGCATCCAACGCCGACCTGCGGTTCTTAACAAGTCGTCTGCCCATCTTGTGGGTGGACGCCCTACGCTGCGCTTGCCGGTCCGTGGCCTCCACTCGAGAACCTTTCGGCCCCATCGGCCATCTGTTCTGCGCGCTATATGGCCTGCCCATTGCCACTTCAACGTGTTAATCCGTCGGGCTATGTCGGTGACTTGAGTTCTCCTACGTATCTCCTCATTTCTGATTCGATCCCGAAGAGAAACCCCGAGCATAGCCCTCTCCATAGCACACAAAGCATATTACACAATATGATTATTTAAATGATACACAATGACATCTCTAGTTTCAATTTTAATCTAATTATTTCATTAGCACTATATTACCTGTAATTATTTCTTAGTTATCTGTATCTGTACTGGCAAAAGGAGCAGGAACTTAACAGATTTGATACAAGTTCAATATAACTCTATATACATTTACCTCATTTAACTTACCATTTAAATTATGGTTTTATTAATCGTTTAGAAAATATTTAATACTTTTAATCTAGTTTTAAATATTTAACAAGTTTTTTATAATTAATATGACTTTATTTTTTCTTGTTATTGTAAAACTTTTTCCGTTTGAAACTTCTCTTTGTTTTTAAGTGTTATTATTTTAAGTACTTTAAAATCGCGTCCGCTACGTATTTATTTTGAATTATTTGTATCTCTTGGTCCTAAAGGTGACAACGGAAGACCAGCGCAGGTTCTAACGTCCTGCACACGCTGAGTTGATACCTTTTTTGCAACCAATTAGTGTACCTACCTAGCTTTAAGTTTTTATGTTGTTTTTTATTGATATACTGTTTTTTTTGCTGTTATTTTTGTATAATGTGTGTTGCAAAATAAAATATTTGATTTGATTTATATAATTGAATTTTATATGATATGCAATTTGCACGCCACTGTGGCTGAATATGGTGAAACCATTTGATCTTGTAACATCTGTATAGGTTTACCCATGTTTTGGCAAATAAATAAATCTTTATTTTTATCATATCAGCCTTCCAGAGTAACCGATCTTGTGCGCCCTGCTCATTCATTAAGACTGCCTGTCTTTCCATCTAGTTTCGTTATTTAAAAATCTGAACATAAAAACTTTTAATCGTTATTCGATTTACCTGAAAAATATAAAAAATATTGTCCAAAAATTCAACAAATCCAATCAGCGGATTTACTCCGGATATTTACAATTTGCTCACCAATGTGGTTGTCAGCAATTATTTTGTATTCACCGTTGCAATACTAGCAATATTCCAACAAGGATACAGACCACGATACAGAGCATGAAATATTTTTCTGTATTGTTTAAAACTGGTAGAGACAGTCTATTTATTTTTTGTGTAACACTCCTCTCGGAGCATCGATTGATCACAGCAGAGAATCGTATCTATAGTCAAGATTTCTTTTACACTATGGTTTGTATTGCATTGTGAAGTTTGAGTGTCGATTGTGTAATTTGGCATATCCAATGCATTAGACTGTGTTATATGGGTCTGTAACTTTTAATATTCCCAGAATTAGTAAATAAACATGATACCTATCAATAACAACAAGAGGGCAAAGACCTCCTAAATTGCAATCTAAAATAGAGACTTGTAATCTTATAAACTTGTACAAATTATTCAACATTATTTTTAATATACAAAGTATACGTAAAAAATGCAAAATATAATTGTGTATTGGGCAGGCTTCGATAAATAAGTAATGCTGGACAGACACACCGTTATCTAGCCCCAAACTTATCAAAGCTTGTACACACGGCTACACATCAAGCTATAAATTTCCAATATAAGCTCACCTCTCATTCTACGAAAAGCCTATACAATGCGAGGTCAGCTTAAACTGGTAATGTATAGCTTGATGTGTAGCCGTATGTACATACTAACTTTGGGAATCAGATAACTGATGGAATACTTTTTTTTTCGTAAGTACGTACCTACTTAAAATATAATGAATAGAGAAACACCCAAAACCCGGGATATATATCAGAAGATCATACAAACATTTCCGCGGTGGGAATCGAACCCGCAGCCTCCAATATGTCAGCCGGTTATTCACCATCTGCGCTAAGAATGTCATATTTTGACTTGTCCCATCAGATTTGCAAAATGTCACGTGTCAAAGTATTCAAAGTTGGGTTAGTTACACTATTCATAACTCAAAACAACTGGACCGATTACGATAATCTTGGATTTGTTGGATTTGTCTTCGTCTCGAATAGCAGAATAACGGTTAAAATATCGAAAAAACTTACGCACAAAAAAATTATAAAGATAATTCATTTTCTCATACGATAAAGCTAATGATGTCCGATTAACAATTCACATTGACAGACCGCGTCATAGGTATGCATGCGACGGCGGTACGAAGTTCGGCGGGTCAGCCAGTTACAAGATAAAAGTTTATTTTGTCATCCATGTACACAGAAATGGTATAAAAACTTAAAACTAGGCGTAGGCTAAACGATACATAGTGCCAAAGCGCTGGTCTTCCGTAGTCACCGTGACTGCGGATAGTGGCTACTACTAAACAGGCACAATATGAACAATAACATAAATCGAAGTAATACATAAATACATCCCATGTGAGTTGTACAGGGAGCGATGGAGCGTACCAAGCTCGGCATCAGACTGTTAGACTGTTCCAAACGTTGAGATCCGTAGACGAACGAAGGTTCATGACGTTGGGATTCAAGTTATGGAGCTCAAATGATCTTGAGCGGGACACTTGGCTAGACGTGGTGATGACAGATGGAGCAGGACAGTGATTGTGAATGGTGGCCGAGGAGCGGGTATAGAAGGGTAGGACGACCAGCAGCGAGATGGGTGGAGGACATCGTAAAGGTCGCGGGCCGTCAATGGGTGAGACTAGCGCGGGATCGTGGTGGATGGCACAAACTTGGGGAGGCCTATACCCAACAATGGGTGAAGTCAGTCTGTGGAGGACGATGATGATGGTGTGAGTTGTATTATGCTACATAAAACTACTAATATATATAAACTTAACATTTGTAATAAATGTTTAAAAACTATATAGGTATACATTATAAACTTGTTATGACATACATTTAGATACCCTATTAACTTAAGTTTATTGTATTCTGTAAAAGGGATATAAAACGCTAATGAATTAGTGTTACGAGTTCGCGACGTGAACACCGCGTTGTTTTAGTACGTAAATGAGTAGTATAACATCAAAGTTGGCAATGAATGAATATATATCAATGAAAGTTCTCTAATATACCTTAGAAGCTAGACACAGCAGTTGAAAACAACAAATAAATCTGATTATCTGTCATAATGGCAATCTGTCATTTTGTTAAATTATAGTAAACATTTGATATGAATGTGGCAACACGGGAAATTTATAAAGACACCAACACACTAAAATTATAATGAGGATCAGTAATGTTATAGAAAATTCAATAGAACTAATATCCACGTTATTCTTTAAGACATATAAATGATATATCTGTGGCGTTTAGTGTCTATGAGATCAAGCTTGGTTGTTTCTAGTATAGTCTATGAGAAGTGTCTAGGTTCAATTGTCTATGAATAAGAAATGTTAAGTTACTTCCGGTTGGTTTCGGGATGTTGGGGGCTTGGAAGAGCTTCCTTCTTCTCGACCGAACCAAGATACGAAGCGGACCTGCGGTACGTCCGAGGTTGTAATTATACGACATAGACACAAGTGCTGGCTGTAATAGTGAGTAAGAAGATACAATATATCTACATAATTGGAGAAGCTGGATTTCATTTCCTAAATTGGTGACCCCGAGCGTGTCAAGTCAACCCAGCGACCACGCGCTCTCTCCAGCCAGCCAGCACCCACGCCTCACGCAAGACTGTGTATTGTACGAGCCATCGGCATCGCCCTGGTCATCCCTGCCCGGTATCTATGACGATTTTCTCAGAAGCATAGCAAGCAACCGCGTGCATCAAGAATCATAAGTACGTCGGATCACGTGCGCCTACCAAACTCACGAGAGAAAAAGTGCCTGAACGAATTTCCTGCCCTGCCGCCGTCAGTCTCAAGCAATGACAAAAGTATTCGGCGCAGAGCAGGCACTGAAAAGAACTTCATTACAGTTTCCACTGTTTTTTTCCACTCATCTCATCGCCACACGTGGCCCTCCGTGTACGTCTACGCCACGCATGTTTTTATCAAGTTCAGTCAGATCTGGACCTTAGAAAAACATTTTTTGAACAAACAAGCCAAGAAGAATTACATGAAAATCGTGAACGCATCCGTAGAGACTCTAGCTAGGTTAGATTTATATTGTCTGTGGCATTGTGATTTTTTTTTTATTTCTGTTTCAATTTTAAGCTTAAAATTTAAAAATACGCCAACAGCCGCCCACTTGTGTAGATTATACAGTAATATTTTCAGTTTTTCCATACTAATATAGAGAAAAACGCACAAACACAGGTTTCGGCGCAGAAGATGGAGCCCGCTGACGGAGGTAACGATAGAATTAATAAAGTTTCAATAAAAGTCCCTCCATTTTGGCCGGACCGGCTGGCGTTGTGGTTCGCAAGCCTCGAAGCGCAATTTCATTTAAACCAGATAACTAGAGAGGTTACGAAATTTTACCATACAATCTCTCGTTTAGATACAGCGAGTGCCGGAGAAGTGGAAGATTTAATCATTAAACCGCCTGATGTCGATCCATACACAAAGTTAAAAGATGCTCTCATCCACAGGTTCTCAGAATCTTATGAACAAAAGGTTCGCAGACTTTTGGAGAAGGAGGAAATGGGAGATAGAAAACCCTCTTCCTTCCTTCGACATAGCCCAATGCCACATTGGAAGAGTTGGGTGACCTGGCCGACAAAATTCAGGAGGTGAACCCCGCACCTCAAGTGCGGGCAGTTATCAGCTATCATCAGCCAGGTGATATCAAACGTTTGACACAGCTGGTGGACAATCTGACAAGCAGGTAGCCAGCTTATCTGCATACACTCAGACTAGAGAGAGGTCTTTTAACCGCTCTCGCTTACGGTCTCGCTCGAGATCTCAACCCAGCAAAGAAGGTATGTGTTGGTATCATTCCATTTTCAACGAGAAGGCTGTAAAGTGTAAGCCCCCCTGTAACTGGACAGGCAACAGTTCGGGAAACGCACACAGCAGTCAGTAGCAGCGACGGCTGACTGCTTACAACCTAGACGTCGCCTATTTGTCACAGATAAGGAGACCAAATACCGATTCTTAGTTGATACTGGCTCCGATCTCTACTGTTTTCTCAAACAATTGTTACCAGGGCGACGCATACCTACTTCCTATCAACTCCGCGCAGCAAGTGGTAGTGTAATAAATACGTATGGGAATATTAATTTTAATTTAAATTTTGGGTTGCGCAGAGACTTTCATTGGAGTTTTGTTGTTGCTGATGTTGATGTTGCCATCATTGGATCAGATTTTTTGGCCCACTATAACCTGTTACCAGACTACTCACATAAGAGACTTGTTGACGGTATAACCGGCCTAGTCACTGCAGTTCAATTTTTTAACTCTGATCAAACCAGCATCAAAGCTATATCCGCAGAAGGGTCAGAATTTATCAAAATTTTGTTTTAGTTTCCAGATATTCTGCGACCACCTGGTATTGTGCGGGAAATAAAGCATAGTACTTTACACTACATCCACACCACAGACGGTCCTCCAGTCAGCTGCCGGCCCCGCCGCTTGGGATCCGTGAAGCTGGGCGCCGCCAAGAAAGAGTTTGCAGACATGGTTAGCTGCGGTACTGCGAGACCATCCAAGAGTCTTTGGTCCTCGCCGCTGCATTTAGCTCAGAAACGCGACACATCTTAGCGTCCCTGCGGTGACTACCGCGCACTCAACGCACGTACCATACCGGACAGGTATCCCGTGCGTCACATCGGGGACTTCAACCAAGCGTTATCAGGTGCTACCATTTTCAGTACTATTGATTTAGCTAAAGCATACCAACAAATACCTGTCTACGAACCCCACATCTGCAAAACGGCCATAATAACTCCTTTTGGATTGTACGAACACCCATCCATGGGTTAAGATTACGCAATGCAGGCCAGACCTTTCAAAGGTTCATAGATGAGGTAGTCCAAGGCCTAGAATTTTGCTACAGCTATGTGGATGATATATTGGTATATTCAAAAATGACAAGGACCATGCTGACCATCTTCGCATACTTTTCCAAAGACTACAGGACTATGGTGTAGTAGTCAACCCATCAAAGTGTCGTCTAGGACTTGCAGAGGTCACATTCCTTGGCTACCACATCAGTCCAGCTGGCACAAAACCACCCGATGATCGCATCACATCTCTCCTAGAATTTCCTCCTCCTAAGACTGTTCAAGGTATGAGACGTTTCTTAGGGATGATGAATTATTATCAAAAAATTCTGCCAAGTGCCGCAAAACACCAAGCCCCACTCATTGAAGCAGTCACTGCTGTCAACGGCAAAGGCGCTAAACCATTTCCATGGACGCCAGAACTAGAGCAGCAGTTCAACGCTTGTAAAAAGAGTTTATCATCTTTCACACTGTTGGCTCACCCTGATGTCTCTGCTCCTCTAGGTTTATTTACAGATGCATCAAGTACCCATGTTGGCTCCTGTTTACAGCAGAAAGTCAACGGAGATTGGCAACCCCTTGCCTTCAGTAAAAAGCGTGATGCCAAGCAAGCCCTTCAACCGGCTTACTATAGGGAACTTCTAGGCGTGTATGAAACTGTACAGCATTTTCGGCACATCTTAGAAGCACAACATACAACAATTTTTACCGACCATAAACCATTGCTGTATGCTTTCAAACAACGTTGGGAGAGACTGCCTCCGCAATAGCTCAACCATCTGTCATTCATCAGTCAGTTCACCACTGATATCCAACACATAAAAGGATCAGACAACGTGGTGGCTGATGCTATGTCCCGCATTGAGGCCATCTCCTTGGAGCCTGATTTTGCAGGCCTCGCAAGAGCCTAGGAGGAAGATGAGGAGCTGGGACGGCTGCCTACGGGCATATCACTAAAATTAGAAAAAGTTGCAATACCCGGTACTAACATTTCCATTTTCTGTGACAGGTCTACTGGCAAACCCCGCCCGTATCTGCCTGGCCCACTTCGTCGCGTAGTATTTGACCGGCTGCATAATCTCAGTCACCCTGGCGCGCGGGCATTTGCACGCATGGTGGCAGAGCAACACGTGTGGCCCAATATGCAGAAAGACTGCCGAGCGTGGGCTCGAACATGCCTTGCGTGTCAAAGGTCAAAGGTATCGCGCCATAACTCCGCTCCGCTCGGGAATTTTAACTTACCATCTGGGCGTTTCAAGCATGTCCACATCGACATCATAGGTCCACTGCCTAGCTCCAATAGCCACACCCATTGTCTCACCGCAGTAGACCGTTTCTCACGTTGGCAAGAAGCGTGGCCTATGACGTCCATCACAGCGACCCAAGTTGCAGAAACCTTCCTGAGCGGGTAGATTGCACGTTATGGCGTGCCTTCTACTCTAACTACCGACCAAGGTCGCCAGTTTGAGTCTAATCTTTTCCAGCGACTGACAAATATTTGTGGGACTGCTAGGTTAAGAACAACGAGCTATCACCCACAGGCCAATGGCATGGTGGAGCGGCTACATCGCCAACTAAAGGCAGCCATCATGTGTCACGCCGACACATGGTACAATGCGTTGCCTGTAGTACTTCTTGGTCTCCGCTCATCCCTTAAGGAGGATCTCAAATGCTCTGCAGCCAAAATTATCTATGGAGAGTCCCTCCGATTACCAGGGGAGCTAGTAGTACCAACCGGGTCCTCATTTACCGAAGCTAGTGGATTTGTGGCCCAACTAAGGACTAAAATGTCGTCAATACGGGCCGTGCCTGCGTCACGACATTCCAAACCCTCTTTTTTCATCTATAAAGATCTTGCCACCGCTTCTCACGTGATGCTTAGGGACGACAGGGTACGTCGGTCGCTCCCTGCAGATACCTTATACTGGCCCATACCTAATAATTAAAAAAGGTCCTAAAATTTTAATCTTACAGGTTGTTGATAGAGAGGTTGCCGTTAGTGTGGACCGTGTTAAACCCGCCCACATAGACCCTGCATCTGTACCACTGACTGGTCCACAACAACCAACTACAAATCATCCTATTATTCCAGACCCGACACCATCGCCACCTCGTGCAACTCCAGCGCCTCCATCATCTGCGCCGGAGCCTGTGCCCACTGCGACTACTCGTTCAGGTCGTAGATTAAGTTTCAAGCCTATCTTCGATCTATAACTTCGTTTCTCCGTGGGTGGGTGGTTGTGGCGTTTAGTGTCTATGAGATCAAGCTAGGTTGTTTCTAGTATAGTCTATGAGAAGTGTCTAGGTTCAATTGTTTATGAATAAGAAATGTTTAGTAACTTCCGGTTGGTTTCGGGATGTTGGGGGCTTGGAAGAGCTTCCTTCTTCTCGACCGAACCAAGATACGAAGCGGACCTGCGGTACGTCCGAGGTTATAATTATACGACCTAGACATAAGTGCTGGCTGTAATAGTGAGTAAGAAGATACAATATGTCTACATAATTGGAGAAGCTGGATTTCATTTCCTAAACATCTTTTTGAATTATCAAAATCGGACCATTATTTACGAAGATATTAGATAGTAAACTTATGCCGTTCCTCCCGCTAAAAGTCAATGTACGCGGGTGCATGTGACGTCACTACGACGGAATCGAGCGCAAGCGGCACTCTTAGGGCGTAGAGGCCACGCGTTTGTTCACTACATTTGTCAAAGTCTTTACTTATAGAGTTGTTAGAGTATAAGTGAGTGTCTAAAAAACGTACATAATATGAGTACTAATAAAATAGAACCTGGTTTTGTGCAAGCTCAATCAGATAACCTTCCAAAAGTGAATTCTTTCATGGGAAGTATTTGATTACTTAGGTAATCATTCTAAGTTCACGAGCGCTGAAATCCGTGGTTGGAAACTACAAAGGTAAGGGTGCTGCTTATTTATCTACGTACATAGGTGCTTATTAGTAATATTTAGGTCTACGCTATTAGGTAAAGTACCTACAATGTTAATAATAGGTACAAGGACGTATTCAGAACGTTTGAGGTAAGTGTAAAAAGAATTAATGTAAACTTAAACTTTTTAAACTTGTGAATCTTTATTCATAGTTATAGCTTTATTCGTGTTCTTAGTATCTTGATAAACGAACGTTGTTTTCGTTGTTGTAAATCTTTTCGCGGATGACTTTTTAACCAACTTTCGCTTTAAACAGTGCATGGTTCTCTGCACTTACTGATCTTTCTCATTATTATTACTATCTCGGCCATTGTAACAAATCATTAATTCGGTATGTACTTACTTAGGATGTGTTGAATATAAATAACTAGTGGTTCGCCCCGAACTGAGATCTCGCGAGTCTCCCATAAAAACAAAACAATATTATTCGTAATCTTTGACTATCGAAATAGTGCCACGAAATAAATAACCAACGTACTTGACCTATAGTTTCATTCATATTACAGGTAACGGGGGTTCATGTTATTTGGTTATTCTTTTTTGGGGTAGAAATTGCAGATATTCTGGATTTCAGACTTCTG
This sequence comes from Philereme vetulata, assembly GCA_918857605.2. Classification (NCBI taxonomy): domain Eukaryota; kingdom Metazoa; phylum Arthropoda; class Insecta; order Lepidoptera; family Geometridae; genus Philereme; species Philereme vetulata. Next base: position 5,592,867 of record OU975459.1, on the reverse strand, counting down.
CCTATATTTGTGTAACTAAAGCTACACTCATACAAAATTTCAGCACTGTGGGGTCACTGATGTACCCTGTGAATTTTGTCTAAGTTCAGTTTATATTATGGCTAATAACTTAAAAACTACTAAGTTTGTACTAAAAATAAAAACGGGGTCGAAATGTACTCACAAAGACCTTTTTTTAAACGTTCCATTTGACCGGATAGTCCCATTTTGTTTATTTTTACCTCTTTTGAGCCCCAATATCTCAACAACCCCTCAACATTTTTAGCTCATTGAATCACACCAAAATTGTGCCATCACTACCTACCTATATACCAAATTTGACGATGATCGGATAAACGCTTTGAAAGTTATCCTTAAAAACAAACATACATACATACATACAACTCCGATTTGCCCAAGTTGATTTGGAGATCTCGCTTCGCTCGATCAATAATTTATTTTTTTACTTCACTATCATATGTTTTTACTCATAAATATTTTATTCCATTTTATTTACTTATTACAGATCTGCTCGTGAAACCTATGGAGATGATGCTGTAGGATTTGTCCAAGTCCAGAGGTCGAGACATGTTTGTACAGTAAAAGCAAAAATAACGCCTGAACATAGAATAAAAAGTAAGGCCTATTGCTGCACATTTACATGTGATGGAAAAGAGGAGACGGTTTTGAACGTGGAATGTCTAGACTGTGCTGCTTTTTTATCATCTCTTTTTACAACAGAATACCATTTTTTACGATGTTTTGGGTCTTTTGGCACGTTAAAACATAGTTTTTCTAGTGTTTTAATAGAATTGTTTGTACATTTCGGCACAATACAATATTTATACATAGTTAAAAAGGTGAATTAGACACAAATCAGACCCTTAGTTTCTTTTAAAGTCACAACCAACCAAACAAAACACTGCGCGCTCTATCGCTGCCAACGGCTAACTGGCGGCGACCGTTCCAGTGACGTCATAGCTACCGCGGTGAACTTTCAGTGAACTTGCAAATAATTTGGTCGTACATATATACTTATAACTTCGTAAATTTTTGTCGTAGAACAAAAATATTTGCACTATATGTTAAGGATTTCTTGACTCTGTAAATCTGCATTCTCAACTAAAAACGTTACGAATCCTCATTGCGAAAGTTTGGATATTTGTTCGTTTGTTTGTTACTCAACTACGTCGTAACGGCTGAACTGATATAAATGACATTTGGTATACGTAGAATATAACCTGGATTAACACATAGACTACTTTTTGTTGACAAACAACGCGTGCGAAGCCGCTGGCGGAAGCTAGTATTAATTATGCGTGTTAGGTAATTTAAGATATTTGTAGTTAAAAATGTGAAAGTAATAAAATAATTATGTTTTCTTTTATATCTAAAAAGTATTTTATAGGAAATTTGTAATGAAATAGTTTGGTCCAAGGAGTTCAGTCGTGGACTTGAGGCCATTCAGATTTTGGAAGCGTGGGTAGACAGAGGGAAAACAGGGAAAAAACTGATAGATACTTAGTTCCGGGCTAGAATTGGATTCTTTGTAATGTTATTATTCTTAGTATTTGTACGAGCTAACGCACACATGTACATCAGCTTAATCTTGTGTAAATAATATATTTGCATGCATTGCCTTAGTTACAATAATTGTTCGAATTTTTGATGAAAGCAATAAAGTAGTGTACGTTCAACACTTGACGAGTTCGATTATTTATCTCTCTATAGAGTCTTCACCCCAGCTAGCATTCCTTAGCAATTTTACCCCAGCTTTTCTTACTGTTTGGTACATACCCCAAACAGTATTATTGTAACTAGATATTGCACAAAGTCTAAACAAACAGAATAATTTTCTCTTAATGTTTCATTGGTGTAACACTGCATCACTGCATCGTGTGTCTGGGTATTATCCATACATGTACCCAACCAAGTTCCTCAAGGGTGTCTTGAGTACAACTCTCATTAAACCAGAAGAGCATATGACCAGACAGCAACAATGTGCTAGGTGCTTCGTTGTAAGATCGTCGTTCCTGATTTGCATAATCTTCTCTTTCGTTTCTACCTTCCTAATAGTTACATTCGTAACAGAAGCCATATACTGTTTTCGGTTCCATTAAGCGGAATCGTTTCTCGTGCCGAGTTTCCACTGCCCCGCACCCTCGCCGCCCTCAACAGACTTCTTGATAAGAACCCAGACTGCTGTTTATATTATTTTGAAATTGTATAAATACCTATAATCATATTAATTATTAGTTTTTTACCTATTTAAATGTGCACAATAATTCTCATTTTATTTTATACAACTTTTAGTCATAATTAAGTAACTGATGTAATTGGTTTATTTAAATCGTGTAAGTTACTATATAAATAAAATAAATAAATCATAAGTTACAATCTTTTCTACAGTAGGTATGGCTAGATGAAGTGTGTCGGGACGCACGAGTTTACCTACTTGCAAACTCACTGTACGCGCGCTGCTGTTAAACTCTTCTCTATTTGTGTTGCCCTAAAAATGCCGTGTAACCTGCTATAAACAGTCGAATATTTAATTTATTTTTGTTGTGTCCACAGAACGTTTTAAGCTTTTAATTTGATTACCGTCGGTTTGTGGTGAGGCCAAATTGCCCGCTCGGTTGGATGGTTCCGATCGCGGTTTGTGATTGGTTGTTTTAAATTTTATTAGAGATGGATTTCCATGATTTCCGATGTAATTGGAATCTGTTGAAAATGTTGCTGAGAATAATAACTGGATCTAATAGAGGATCCAAGGATGAGGGTCGAAATAATCACAGGACACTGCAAACTCAATCATCACCTCTTGAAGACAAGGGCTATGGATAATGGACTTTATCGCGCATGTTTTCAGGAAGAAGAGACAGTGGAGCACGTAATGCTTCACTGTTCGGCCACAAGTGATGTCAGACTGAAGACGGGTCTGCAGGTGCTTATTAAATCCTCATCCACTAACACAACAATAACATCCATGGGGATCTAGGAAAGCTGCATCCATCAACCCAAAGTCCTGCTCCGTTACTTCAAGGATGGCTGGGGTCAGGTTAGAAGGGGGGTAATGCACAATACACCCCAATTCGGGACGTCAGTGCAGATCTTATTCCCCCCCCCCCCCCCCTAGAATTATAATAGCTGGAAAGACTGATAGCTAATTTGGGGAATATATTTAATGCAACTGGAATCATAAAAATAGTTCTATGTACAAGTAGGGAATCAAAAATCGAGAGTCGGGAAGGGAGTTTGCAAAAAAAGCATTCCAAAAATTATTACATTATATTAAATATTTATGAATACTAAAATTCAGCCACTGTATATTTATGAATACTAAAATTCATCCACTGTATATTTATGAATACTAAAATTCAGCCACTGTATATTTATGAATACTAAAGTTCAGCCACTGTATATTTATGAATACTAAAATTAAGCCACTATATATTTATGAATACTAAAATTCAGCCACTGTATATTTATGAATACTAAAATTCAGCCACTGTATATTTATGTCTCTAAAAGTCGATAGATTGACTCGAAGCTTGTACACAACGTAATGTTTTCTATTTATTAGTTTTTTTTTTCATTCATGATAGTCAAGCGCTTGACCACTACCTCACCTGATGGTAAGTGAAGGTATGATCGAAGATGGAGCACGCTTGCCTAGAAAGAGCCTATTAAGTTAAGTTAAGGTTAAGTTAAGTTTAAGTTAAGTTAAGTTAGTTACCTTTTAGTTACTACCGTTTAAGTTTTTATATACATTTTATCGCAAATTTTCCACGTAGGTAAATTCAAAGCGTGCGAAGCAGCGAGCGGGTCAGGTAGTGTAAGCAGTAGTATTATAAGTATAAGCAACTTAGTTTTTTTTTATAATCCTGTAATAAAAGTCCCATAAAACTATCTGGACGGTTTTGATGTATGTACCGACTGCCCGAAGCTATTGTTATGAGCTGAGGGTTCGGCATAAAATAACGAAAATCAATTAAACCAAAATAACACTTTTAGTCTACACTAAAACGATAAATACACGCACTTAATTACAAGGATTCACAACACACTAACTCACAACACGATTGCACAATAAACCACTAAAAGTCACTGAAATGTTCGCACGTATCGCCAAATCCAAACGCACGATCCTTCGAGAACGTTCTCAGTGGTTCCACTGCCAATTAGAACGTGTAGGTACTTCGACCGACTACTATTTTTTATTCTGTACAACTGCTAAGTATATTCCAAACCAAGTATTACCTATTCTGTGACACAGTAGACATAACTTCGAATACCGACTATTACTTATTCTGTACTCGCCTCGGCGTAACACTAATTTGAATGCTTTTGCGCCAAGTTCTCTCAACTGTTTAACGATGGTAATTAATGCATAGGTACCTAGGTTATCCTAAATTAACGCAAAATTGGTTAAATTTTTGAACATATCCATTTTTTGATTGTAATTCTTTAGTTTCTTACATACCTTATGAACAATCGTTTAATTTCATAAAATTAGGAGATGATTCAGGACTTAAGCGGGAAGTAATCGTTATACGAAACAAAAAAAAATTGCACTGAAAAAATCCATTCATTATTTCAAGTCGGTATACCTGATTAGGTATTTATATTAATTTTCTGTAAACATTCATACATTATTTTTAGTTTAATAACCTCTCTGGCGTTTTATATCATACAAAATATTCTACAAAATCCACCAAAATTATAGATTATGTAATATTATTTGATAACAGTGTTAAATGATATCGATAAATTTGATATAATCTACTATCTGAATACGCGTAAAATATTATAGAGATAGAAATCAAATAAAAGATATAATATTTGTATGATTTTTATTATAGGTATAGCAAATTATGCGAACTATTAATGCTTGATTTATCGTTTATAAAATAATTGATAATAATTTATTTATTCAGCATTAAACTTCAGTATTTGACCAACAAATTGCTTCAATTAAGTCTACTCTGAAAACCTTAAATTGAAAACACCTCATCATACCTCAGTATTTTATACTAACTCCTTCACTCTTCAGGCTACCAGACTCTGGAATGCACTACCTGTTTCAATTCGTAACGCCAAATCCCTTCCTGTTTTTAAAAACATGGTTAATAATCATTATCTGTCGTCCATCGCTCACTAAGACTTTGCAACTTAAATTTTGATAATATAATTTTTTATTGTTTTTTCTAATTACCTATGTATTTTGAAGTAGGTTATTTAATATTATAAAATTATTTATATTTATTTATATGTATATTTTATTTTAATCATTTATGTACTAATTCTGTTAGTTATTATTTGATTAACGCCGCCGTTCTCATTTGTTCACACAGATCCTGTCCATCCAAAGGTTGCCTGGAAGAGATCGCTTTTAGCGATAAGACCGCCCATTGTACCTTTGATTTAATTTTGTATTCTCTTTTGTTTGTTTTATTTTTAATGGTGTGCAATAAAGAAATTATCTATCTATCTATCTATCTACTTTTTGCGTATTTGATAATGCCATGAGAGGACAATTAGGATGATGCAATGACTGATATAAGAGTCCGACAGATGCAAGAACCATGTTCGAAATTCATAATTGTTCTGAAACACGAAAGGTTTGTAATTGCTCATGAAAGCATGGAGTTCATAAACTTCTTAATTACTACAGTATTAATACTTCTTTAATGTGCAATTAGAATCTAATAAAATGTTTGTTGGAGGAATTTTGCTTTGTCCTGTTGTGGATACATTTACGTACATACATTTTATCAAATTTGACTTATTTCCACTCAGATTTTTTATCCTATATAATAAAATGATCCTTAGAAAAGACTGCATCAATCGGCATCAAAAAAAAAATTACCAACTTTATTCATTTTAAGGGGCTACTCACGCTTGCCAAAAAGATTTTTAATGCGTAAATGTTTTTCTTCGACAACGAGCTGTTGTTTTAAAAGAAACTACACCTGTATCTCCTCTGGTTATGGGTGCTGCCGTACTGTCCCGGTTAAAAAAAAACACTCTTTATAACAGAATCAACAAACAAAATAATATATTTCCCTTACCCCGCTATAAATGTCAACAAAAATGTCTTCAGTGGCTCATAACACTGTCGTATGAAGAAACTGAATACCTTTTAAAAGTTGCTGTATATACTGTTGGTCATACACACGCAAACACATACGTGTGTATGTATAAGACGGTGTGTGTGTGTGTACACACACACCGTCTTATACATACACACAAACTCATACTAACACACAAACTCATCCACACATACGTACATATAATCGCGCATGCCTACTTGTACATATAATCTATCTATACTAATATTATAAAGAGGAAAGATTTGTATTTTTGTGTGTATGTTTGTAATCAATAAACTCAAAAACTACTGTATCGATTGAAATTTTTTTTTCACCATTAGAAAGCTACGTTCACCTTGAGTGACATAAGTTATATTTATTGCTAGAAAAGATAAGGGCTCCTTATTAAAACTTAAGTAACGTAACTCAAGGTGTAAAAAGTGCCCTAAAACGTATTTCGTCGCATGCGCTGCGGAAACTATTGATGATAGAACAAAAGTATGTTCTACAATATTAAAGAACATATCTATATCCACATAAAACGTTGTTATATTATAAAGAGGAAATATTTGTTTGTTTGTATTGAATAGGCTCCGAAACTACTGGAAGGAGGGTAATGTTTTATTAAAAAAACTACGCGTGCGAAGCTGCGGATTGGTCAGCTAGTTTTTTATAAAACAATTAGAAATAATAAACTCGGAGGGGGCGTTAGTGTTCGCGGCTCAGTTTATAATTTCTGCGAATACTATCGTGTTTCAGTGTTATTGTTGTACCATGTTTTTTTTCTAAAATAAAGTTATTTTGATTTTTTTTTGATCTTCTCTAAATATAAAAGCCCAGGTTGATGAATATTTTATTGAAATCCACGCGTGCGTAGCCACGGGCAACAGTAGGTATATAAAGTGAGTAAGTATATTATTTCAAATAACTGATGGTTCGCCTAGAACTGAGATCTCACGAGTTCCCCATAAAAACAAAAAAATATTATGTATAATCTTTGACTATCAAAATAGTACCACGAAAAAACCAACTACTTGACCTACAGTTTCATTCAAATTTTAGGTAACGGGAGTTCATGTATATTGGTTGTTGTTTTTGGGGTATAAATTGCATTTATTCTGGATTTCAGACTTTTGTCTTTATTTGTGTCACTTAAGCTACACGCATATTAAATAACAATACTGTGGGTTTACTGGAATTTTGTAAATTTTGTCAAAAATTCAGTTTCTATTAAGAATAGTAATAACTTAAAAACTACAAGGTTTAAACTAAAAATAAAAACGGGGTCGAAATGTACTCACAAAAACCTTTTATTAGACGTGCCACTAGACCGGATAGTCTCATTTTGTTTTTATTACCCCTCTTGAACCCCAATATATATAACAACCTTCAAACATCTTTAGCTCATTTAGTCACACCAAAATTGTGCCATCACTGCCTACCTATTTTACGATGATCAGATAAACGCTTCGAAAGTTATCCTCGGACAAACAAATATACGACGCCGATTTGCCTAAGTTGCTATAATAGAAACTAGACAATGGCCGATATTCATAACAGAATTCAGGTATGCAGTACCGTATTTATACATGTATTTAGTTATGACCGCAGGATCAGGTGGACTATGTAATTTGTGGGCAACCGGCATGAGATTCCACACCTGCGCTGCGGCTTACGTTCATGCCTCGATGTATTGCGAGTAGCGATGTGTATCTGTTTACGGATATGGCTCTGGGAGTCGTTTCTCCAAACTGATATAAATGATTCTTATCTTTCAAGTGACATGTCTCATTTGCATCTGGATCTCGTTGACTGGCTCTTACGCCACGTCGATACACAGCACAAGATAGAGAGAGAGACAGAGAGATAAGATAAGTAGATAATTGTTCGTGAAACGAAATACTATCATTATGTCAGATCTAAATGATACATCAGTATACATACTATATAGATTTCGTTCTGTGCTGCGATTGCTTCACATGCATGTCAGAGCCGGTGATCCGAATGATATAAATTAAACGTTTCAGTGATTCAGATCTAAGTCCGGATCCAGATACAGATGATCCAATCTCAACCAAGAGTCAGTTTTACCACCTCTGATTGCTAGACTTCAGTTTTTGTTATTGTAATAATTCATGCGTTAGGTACTAACATTACGACAACCTCCCTCCGTGGTGCAGTGGGCGACTAGCCGGCTGAGAGGCAGGTGGATGCGGGTTCAATTCCCGCCACGGAACAAATGTTTGCCAGATAATTGTTCCATATTTGGTTGTTTCTCTATATATTAGCGTCTCAGCCGGCTATTCACTCACTGCGCCTTGGAGGTCATTTATTTTGACTCAAATTGAGACCACCATCAGTTAATAACTATCTTTTCAATAAAAGAATAAAAAAATACACAAAGTAACTCTACCACATAGACAGACAGTACATGATAAAGTGAAAACTATGAAATAAAATTAACATCCCTTACGTGTTTATTTGGTATTAGCATTATATAAATTGTCACAAATTATTAAACATTTTGTAATTATTAACATTACAGTTAGTTTATGGATTAAAAAAAATCCATAAAAATGCAAGTTTTAATATCTTCGTAGAGTTTATTGGTCACTTGAAGGAACGATCCAAGAGTCGCTGTTATAGAAAGTCAAGTGGAATTTCCTCCTGGTCAAAGTCTGCGAGTTGTCACTGTGGCTGACAACACTCAAGAGCTCATAGGTACCGCTGAGAGATGGATCAGCATTCCGGAAACCAATACTACAGCTATTGAAAGGTTCTACCGCTTCTAGGAAGGTGATTTCGTCACGGAGAAGATTTTCGGAAGGGAATGCTTCGTACAGGACTCCATTGGGATAGATGACGTGGCAAGATAGCAGCTTGTCGAGGAATGACTTGGCAATGCCGATGGTCTTGGGGGTGTGAGGGTTGGAGAGATGGGTAGTGGTTACATCATCAAGCCTTATTTCGTTCAAGGTTTGTCCTGAAACAATAATAAAAACTATATACTATAAAAAATATACAATATACTACTTGGTTTGATAAGTACGACATTAAATGAACACGCGGGTAGGGCTAATAGCTAGTATTGAATTATCATAGTTCTATTTCAAATTCGCTTTCAAAGAAAATTATAAATATTCCACCAACCTTAATATCAAGTCCTAAAATATCAATGAAATAGCCTGTATTAAATAAATAAATAAATAAATATTGCTGGACATTTCACACAGCGCCATGTAACCCCAAACTAAGCAGAGCTTGTACTATAATAAACCAGATAACTGATAGAATACTTATATACCATTTTTTTTGTAAATACTTATTTAAATATAGAAATATATCCAGACCCAGAACAAATATCTCTAGATCATGCAAATATTTGTTCCGGGGCGGGAACCGAACCCGCTACCCCTGCGTCTCAGCTGGCTATTCGCCCACTGCGCCACGGAGGTTGTTAATAGGCAGATCATATTCATTTATCATGTAAGGTACTGATTAAGCGGCATCGTGGTATATTTACCGCCGATTTGATGTTTAATATATTAAAAATTGTTTATTGGAAATGTATCGATTATTGGTTAAATATTCAAGGTACTGCTATTAAAACCACGTCTAAAATCTGTTAATTCAAAATTTGTGTTTTAAATTTAAGTAATAGATTGGGGAAAAAGTCTTTTCGCATTATAGTATGTATGAACTTGTAATAAAATCTCTTTGGCTATACTATTTGTATCTGACTGGTTTTGGTATCATTCAAAGTTTAAATTTTAAAAAAGTTAATTCCAAATTTGAATTAGTAACATGTGTGATTTTTATTTCTTTTTCGTACTGTAAAGATGAATGAATCTAATGAAGATATTCGATACATTTTAAAATTTTATTACAAAAATGGTAAAAATGCAACGCAAGCCGCGAATCAAATTTGCGATGTTTATGGACCTAGTGCAGTGTCTGTGAGAGTAGCACAAGTTTGGTTAAAGCGTTTTCAATCCGTAAGTTTTGATGTCTAAGATGCACGTCGCTCTGGTCGCCCTATTACGGATAAAATTGACGCCATTTTTGAAAAAGTGTAGCAAGATCGGTATATCAGTAGTTACAACGTAGCTAAAGAATTGGGAATTGACCACAAAATAGTTTTGGCTCATTTGAAAAAAAACTGGGTACACAAAAAAGCTAGATATTTGGGTACCCCACGAGCTCACTGAAAGAAACCTAATGAACCGTATACTCATTTGTGATTCTTTATTACGACTTAATTAAACCGAACCATTTTTGAAGAAGCTGATAACTGGTGATGAAAAATGGATCACGTACGACAAGAACGTGCGAAAAAGGTCGTGGTCAAAGGCCGGTCAGGCTTCACAGACTGTGGCGAAACCTGGGTTAACTTGCAACAAGGTGATGCTGTGTGTGTGGTGGGATTGGAAGGGAATTATTCATTATGCATGAGCTGTTACCACCAGGCAGGACCATCGATTCTGAACTCTACTGCGAACAACTGATGAGATTAAAGCAAGAAGTTGAGAGAAAGCGGCTGGAATTAATCAACAGAAGAGGTGTGGTTTTTCATCATGATAACGCTAGACCTCAAACATCTTTAGCCACTCAGCAAAAATTAAAAGAGTTTGGCTGGGAGGTGTTAATGCATCCGCCGTATAGTCCTGACCTTGCACCTTCAGATTTCCACCTGTTTCGGTCTCTTCAGAATTTTTTAGGCAGTGTCAGGTTAACATCACTAGAAGACTGACATAACTACTTGTCGCGGTATTTTGATCAGAAGCCCCAAAATTTATATAGCAATGGGATCATGTACCTACCTACAAAATTGCAAAAAGTTATCGAATAAAATGGTACCTACATACTTTAGTTAAATATAAATAAACTATTTTAAAATTGATTTGAATTTTCTTAAAAAACGTGAAGAAACTTTTTACCCAACCTATTATTTTAAAACTAATTAGGCCGTTACGATATAATGAAGCAAAAAACACTTATAACAAAGAAACAAAGAACTTCTTAACATAATTAGAAAATATTACAATATTATATCATCAACGTTAAATTATTATTAGAGTTCCTTGTGAAAGAGCTCGACCGGGGAAGTGCTACCACCGTTTATTAGAAGAAAAAGTGGGACTCCGGGAGTGCCGACAGAAGGGAAAACTTGAAAAATTACTAGATGCTTATATACAGAGGTATCGGTAACAGTGTCGCGAGTTCAATGGTTTTTTCCATCTTAAAAAATGCTCAATGTGCCTAAAGAAGTTTTCACTTCATATACAAAGGTGTCAGTACCGGTAACGGTAACAGTGTCGCGAGTTTATTGGTTTTTTCCCATCTGAAAAAATGCCCAATGCGCCTTAATAAGTTTTCACTTCATATACAGAGGTGGCAGTACCGGTAACGGTAACAGTGTCGCGAGTTCATTGGTTTTTTCCCATCTGAAAAAATGCCCAATGCGCCTAAATAAGTTTTTATTTCATATACAGAACTGTCAGTACCGGTAACGGTAACAGTGTCGCGAGTTCATTGGTTTTTTCCCATCTCACAAAATGCCCAACGCGCCTAAATAAGTTTTCACTTCATATACAGAAGTGTCAGTACCGGTAATGGTAACAGTGTCAAGAATTCATTAGTTTTTTCCCATCTCAAAAAATGCCCAACGCGCCTAAAGAAATTTTCACTTCAATAAAAGTCAGGCTGAATGTTATTGCTTATAAAAACAAATTAAATTATTGCGCTATAATAAAAAATGATATTTAAAATCGGTTTTATCCTAATCTTCCATAGATATAAATATTTCCATTAATCACCTGAGACAAACGCCACCAACACTAGGACCAAAAAACACTTCACTGCCATCTTATCAAACTTGAAATGAGACAACGATTTTGATTTACCACTCGCATTTATAGACGTTTAATCACAGATCATCATATTATTATCAGTTTTATTAAATTTGATAAGAATGTTTGCAATCTAATTTTGTGGTGCAAGATTAATTAACTAATTTGGCTTATGTAGTTTGCCCATTGCATTGTTGATCATTGGATATCAAATAAAAACTTGCGTCTGCTCGTTTACTCCACCATCATTATCCACAGCCTGACTTCACCCATTGTTGGGTATAGGCCTCCCCAAGCGCTAGTCTCACCTACTGACGGCAGCATTTTCATTGAATTTCTTACCTTTGGAGGTAAGAAGCATTGTGGTTTGCGTTTGTAAGATGAGCATTGTAAATCAACTGAAGACTGTTAAGACTGCGTCTTCATTATAACCTCAAAAAAGTACAAAAGTAACCATTATAGGTGAGTACTTATATAAATTACAGGCACCTGAGGCTTTAGTACTAGATGCCGGGGGGGGGGGGGGGGGGTGTCACGTAGTCGTGGTCAAGTCACAAGAAGTTATAATTTAATTTTTATAATCATAGATACAAGTAAACATTATGATTAACAATTTTATAAGTGGTCCACTTAGGTCCTGGATCCAGCCCAGGGGGGGGGCATGACCCCCATGACCCTCCCCCAGGATTCGCCCTTGCATCAGGTTAGCCATTTACAATCTCTTTTCAGGCAAAATAACGAATAAAACAGTAGTAGAAGTAAACGTACAGAAGAAATATCCCGCACGTATGAACAAATTAAATCTGTCGATCCGTCAGTAAACTCGCTAAATACATTATGTAGTTATGGTACGGTTCCCAATTCTCGGCCATTTCGTAAACTGATGGTGGCGAGGGATCGGAGTTCTTATTAATTCGAGTTTAGAAGTTGCTTCCTGGCTTTAATTTGTAAGGCATTGAAACAGCGTGGACTGATTGAAGCCACTCGTGGAGTTGAAAAGTTCTCGTGTCTCTTCCAGTACTAAAATAATTCATCACATTAACATAATTTTTTTTTATATTATACTTGTAGACACACAAGCTGTCAAGCCTCCTGAAGTGGTCGCCGCCACCTATAAACTCATGCAGCACTCGTGGTACCACAGTCGCGTTGCCTAGCACTTAATACCCTATTTACACCTCTCTTGAAGGCGCTCATTTTGAAGACCACCGGAAAAACCTCCGGAGGAAGGTCATTCCACATGTTGCAGGTGCGTGAAAGAAACGACCATCTCTCAAAGATTATCTCAGCCCATCTGCACCAAGTGTTGTGTATAGGCCTCCTCTTTATTACGCCATTATTTCCGGTCCCTTGCGAGTCTCATCCATTGGCACCCAGCTACGCTTTCAATGTCATTCGACAATAGGGCGGGTGGTTTGCCTCTTGGTCGAATAATTAATTATTTTTATTTTATTTATTAGTACTTAGATTCACAGTTATTTCACCGTATAGTATAAACTAATGAACACAGCACTGAACTTAAACCAATTTGAATCGACATTATGTAATGTTAAACGTTTGTAATCTGACGCGGCAAAGTAGCCCGCCTGTTTACTATAACTTAAGGGGACACCGGAGGGACAATCGCCCATACAACACGTACTACCAAGATCATTTCTAATTGGAGCATATTTTTACCTTAATAAGGTATTATTTTAATTTGAATAGTATTTATCTAGGTTCCCAACCATATATTATATCAAAATACTTACCTAAAATGAAATAGAAGCGTATCGCATTCTGCATTTTTTTACGTCATAAAAGACCTGTTTTCAACTTAATTGTTTCGTATTAAAAACAACAACATCTTACGTATCCTAGTCATGGGAACATAGATTATATCGTCTAGTTACAGATTAACAACACAATGAGAAAAATACAACAAGTTTTCAGTCATCATTTTTGGTATTACGGAACACGGTCAAAATCTAATCAAATTTAGAATCGTTCTATTGCTATCACTGTCGCTCTGCGTGGCCAAACTTCGTCACTAAACAGGGATAGCGATATTCAGTCCGAAGTTTTTGACGCGGAGAATTGAAGTTGCGCTCAGTGTTCGCCGGCGCGTTAAACCTACTAAGGCATTAATTTCATCATCATCATATCAGCCGCAGGACGTCCACTGCTGGACAAAGGCCTCCCTCATTGATCTCCAGGAACTGCGGTTGGAAGCGGCCTGCATCCAACGCCGACCTGCGGTTCTTACCAAGTCGTCTGCCCATCTTGTAGGTGGACATCCTAAGCTGCGCTTGCCGGTCCGTGGCCTCCATTCGAGATTTTTCCGGCCCCATCGGCCATCTGTTCTGCGCGCTATATGGCCTGCCCATTGTCACTTCAACGTGCTAATCCGTCGGGCTATGTCGGTGACTTGAGTTCTCCTACGTATCTCCTCATTTCTGATTCGATCCCGTAGAGAAACTCCGACCATAGCCCGCTCCATAGCTCGTTGAGCGACTCTGAGCTTATTCAAGAATTAATTTACAAGAAAAAAAAACATACAATTAATTGGTGCTCCTAATCACACTATCACACAAATATTATACATGCGGAAGTTTGGATGTTTGTTACTCAAACACGCCGTAATGGCTAAACCGATTTCGATGGGTATATACGTAGATTATAACCCGGATAACCACAGAAGCTACCATATATCCCATAAATTACTTCCCTGAACAGACGCAACTCGCACTCACATATTATCGTTTAAAAATATACGAAACGTAACTCTCTCTCTTTCTATCTTCACTAAGTTATATCTCCCTCTCAACTTCCGTTCGTACATTTCGTAACGCATTCACCAGCTTACTCCACAAGTCAAGCGTGCGTAAAGAAGTTTTACTTCAAAAATACAAACAAATAGTAAACAGAAAGCAAATAGTATAATGGGCGGTCTTATCGCGTAGAAGCGATCTCTTCCAGACAACCTGTGGATGGAAATGATTTTTATAAAATTATTAACTGTTATTGGTTTAAATTATTTATATATTTTTATCAAGCCTATGCTGTCCCACTGCTGGTCAAAGGCCTCCCCGTCAGATTCGGGGAGGCCTTATCCACTTATCTCTATCCTGTACCAACTCCCGCCAGTCCCTATAAAAAGCGTCCAAGTCATCGCGCCAATAATATAATTTTTTTACATTATTATTTCAAAAATTAAATTAAATGATGATATATACAACCTGTTTTGTTACCACATAATTTGAAATACACATCCGGAATCATAATTAACTGATTTTAGAGGTGGGTTTAATAACCGTAGCTTGAATATTTATCCAGGAATGCTCTGTTTCCAATAAACATTTTTTTTTCGTACCTAAATCAGCGGCGCCTTTGCGACGATACTGCTTAGTCAGTTTAATTGGTGCACACGGCTACACATCAAGCTATAAAATTCCAGTATAAGCTGACCTCACATTGTGTAGGCTTTTCATACAATGAGAGATCAGCTTATACTGGAAATTTATAGCTTGATGTGTAGCCGTGTGTACTTACATGATGAATTAATATGATTTGTTTACCTATTTTATACAGGCTGTTTCATTGATATTTTAGGATTTGATAATTAGTTTGTTTTAAAATTAAGAATTTTCAATGGTAATAAATTTGAAAAAAAACGTTGTTTACAACAATACTACCAGTGTTTTCATTTAATGTTGTACATAAAAAACACGTAGTAACACCTTTCAGTTTTAAATTTAAATATGAATTTAACTAAATTACGTTTAATTGGGTTGCGTTTAAAAAGAGCCTTAGCGATGTTAAAAGAACTAGTACTGAAAATTTTCACACAAAACAACAACCTCCTTTCAGTTTCAGTGTGAAAAAAACAGGTAGAAAAGTATTTACCCAACAAATTACACCACCAGCGAAAGTATAACTCAAACATTTTCTGTAACTCGCAATTCAAAGCGAAGTTACAAAGAGGCTCATTCTACCTGCCAATTATGACACAAGACAAATAAAAAACCTTCCAGGGCAAGCTTAGGCAGCTTTAGACAATATATAATTTTTTTATATCTTTTCAAACACCTCTATATATCATTATTATAAATACGGGATTTATCACGTACCGTCTTATCGGTGTTTCCACCGACAATGTTTCGGTTCAATTCGTGAACCTTCATCAGGGTGAGCAGTGATGATAATGATGATGACACAGCGGGTCAACGCACTGTGCTTTCGTTGACTCAATCCCCACCACCGCGCCCGTCCACTCGCGCGCAGAGAGCAGCGGCGCGCAGTGCGAGGCGGGACGTTATTCGGAGCGGATCGCACTCCCTGATGAAGGTTCACTAATTGAACCGAAACATTGTCGGTCGAAACACCGATAAGACGGTACGTGATAAATCCCGTATTTATAATAATGATTGAAATCAATCACGAAAGTTTTCTAAGTAAAAAACCTCTATATATATAAATAAATAAATATTGCTGGACATTTCACACAACGCTTCCAAACTAAGTATAGCTTGTACTATGGGAACCAGATAACTGATACAATACTTATATATATTTTTTTGTTGTAAATACATACATATAATATATAGAGAAACAACCAGACCCGGAACAAATATCTGTAGATCATGCAAACATTTGTTCCGCGGCGGGAATCGAACCCGCTACCTCCTACGTCTCAGCCGGCTATTTGCCCACTGCACCACGGAGGTCGTCTATCCTCAAACCAAACAAAGCTTGTTATATAGTAACAAGATAACTGATATACTAGTGGTTCGCCCCGAACTGAGATCTCGCAAGTCTCCCAAAACATAAAAATATATTCTTAGAGCGACTCACAACGATGCTTAAACGTATTACGTACAATTTAAACATGTTTAGTCGCTAAATACGTTTAGGGATCGTTGTGCAAGCCGTATGTATATATGTATGTATGTATGCTTGTTTGTCTGAGGATAACTTTCGAAGCGTTTATCCGTTCATCGTGAAATTTGGTATATGGGAAGGTAGTGATAGCACAATTGTGGTGTAACTAAATGAGCTTAAAATGTGGGGGGTTGTTGAGATTCTGGGGTTCAATAGGGTAAAAAAAAAACAAAATGGGACTATTCAATCAAGTGGCACGTTTATTAAAAGGTGTTTGTGAGCACATTTCGATTCCGTTTTTATTTTAGTTTAAACCTTGTAGTTTTATTTTTTAAGTCATTAATAGCCACAATAAAGCCAAAATAAAGTGCTGAAATTTGGTATGCTACGGAAAAGTATAACTTCAATTTCTACCTCAAAGAAAGGTCAACCAATTACGAGTAACATCAAGTCCCGTTACTTGTAATTTGAATGAAACTGTATGTCAAGTAAAGTGGTTATGCATTTCGTCGCACTATTTTGATAGTAAAAGATTACAGATAATATTTTTTTGTTTTTATGGGAGACTCGCGAGATCTCGGAGCGAATATCTGTAGATCATACAAAAATTTGTTCCGCGGCGGGAATCGAACCCCTCCTGCGTCTCAGCCACTGCGCCATGCAGGTCACAATAACGAATGAATGACACAATGATTTTAAATTGAAATTGCGTGGTAGTTGACCCTTTGTCTTCCGATTTATGGTCGCCACTCGACAATAATTCTCTGCGAAAATGTGAAATATCCACTGAACTCGGTTGATAATTTGTAACAGTCTACGTTTTGTAAAGTCAGCTGTAAAATCAGAAATCCCTGGATACCGTAACTGTTACGGCTATTTCCAACGCGAGCTGACGTTAACCACTCGTCAGTTACAGAGCCTTTTGTACCTACGATACGGAAAAAGTATTTCGGTGTTACAAGTTATAAACTTTTTGACTGAAGAGAATAAGATCATCTAAAACAGTTTTTAGGTAGTTTTTTTATTTTTATAGTGTTTTCCTAATACTTACGAAAACATTCCAAGATTTATAAAACCGTATCAAAAATGTTTGGGATGGTTTTAAAAAATCTTGGAGTTCTTATAGTATTTCCATTTCTTTATTTTCTCGATGACAGCTCCTGTGAAAACTTGAACGAGCGTCTTTTTTATATTATGTATGAATTATTTTATAAAAATATGACGCTTACGCACGTACAAGGTTATACCAGAGTCGGAGAAACTGATAGGGATGGAGCTATCGATAAACGTAACACGATAACAGACCCGATATTTTTTTACAAAATGTAAGAAACTAAACTACTGCCGGATACTTTTGTACAACCGTGTTTGTACAACACGGAGGAACACAAAATACACAACGTAACGTATGGATAATGTGAAAAATCTCAGCGAACAGAAATGTAGTTACTAGCACGACCATCTTTTTACGAGTGATAGATTAAATAAAACACAAAATGGCGGTGGGCCATTGAGTGTTCCCACCTTGAAAAAATATATTTAAATGGTTTTGTTGTATTTGTCTTTGTTCAAAATATAATAAATATATGCGATCAATATCATTACTTATTTGGACACAACATTACAACTATCAAATTAGAACTGTCATCGAGAAAATAAAGAAATGGAAATACTATAGGTAACTCGCGATAATGTTACCGTTACTGACACCTATCTATATAAGTGTCTGTAGTGTAGTCTGTTTTAATTCAAGTTTTCACTTCTGTCGGTACTCCCAGAGTGCCACTATTCCAAATTTCAAGCTGATTGGTACAGTAGTTGTTGAGAATCAGCTGTGACGGACGGACGGACAAACACGCACCATAAGGGTTCTGTATTAAGGGCTCCGTACCCAAAGGGTAAAACAGCACCCTATTACTAAGGCTCCGCTGTCTGTCTGTCTGTCCGTCTTTCACCAGGCTGTATCTCATGAACCGTGATAGTTAGAATGTAAAAATTTTCACAGATGATGTATTTCTGTTGCCGCTATTAACTACAAATACTAAATAATATAAATATCTAAGGGGCGCAAAAAACAAACGTGATTTTTTTGCTCTTTTTAGCTCGATATTGATAACGGCAACAGGTAGACGCTTGAAATATTCACAGAATATTAAGTCATATATTCACTTTAAAAATAAATGATTCAATTAAAATAAACAAATATTTAAGGGGGGCTCCCATACAACAAACGCGATTTTTTTTGCCGTTTTTATAGATAATGGTACGGAACCCTTCGTGCTCGAGTTCGACTTGCATTTGACCGGTTTTATTACTATTTTGGTTCGGAACCCAAAATCATCGGACTAAGAAAAGTCGCAAAATAATGGCTGTCATAAATGCAGTCGGTCTTTTCGGGTTAATAAACATATTCTGAAGCATCCTGCAATTCCTGCATTATTTTTTGCAAACTAATCATTGATCAATTTATCATCCACACGTATGTTTTAACAGGAAGACGAATAATTTTCAGTATAAAATGACCTCTCATTGTACGGAAAGCCTACACAAAGTGAGGTCAGCTTATGCTTGAAATGTATAGCTTGATGTACAGCCGTGCATACGTGGTACGATAAAATCAATTTTTTCAGTACAATATTACTTCTTTTTTATACAATATAGGCTTGCGTTCGACCACGATCTCGCCTGATCAGTCTACGATAGTACACGCTTGCCTAGAAGAAACCTATTCACTCGCGACTAAAATATACCCAGATTGTAGCTATCATGAAACACAGACTCTGGCAAGGCGTTCGTTCCACTCTTTGGCGGTACTCTTAATAAAGGTCGTAGAAAACCGCTTTGTGTGAATGGGACGTATTTCTACCAACATAGCCTACCTGTTTACAAACTTCCTTTATTGATCAGCCGACTGATCTCTAAACGTAATTAGTAACTAAACACGTTTAAATTTGACGTATTTGTATGATAACACTCATACTAAATTTATATTTACGCACTAAATACGAAAAAGCATCGTTGCGCCAGTCGCTCACTGTATGAATGTATAAACTGTAAGTTTTTCAATTATACCATACAGATCCGGATATAAAACGTCCGGAGCTAGTTTCTAGCTTGTTTTGAACATTGTATAGAAATGTTGGTATTATGCCCTAACATAAAACCAACGCACTGAAATATAAACTTTCAACTGTTTTAACCAATACAAATAGGTTTATTGTAAAAACATTTAGTGAAGAACTTCGAGGTATGAGTATGTTGTTTTTATGGCCGTGCATTTTTGTTCCTAAAAAAACACCCCCAGCTTCCACTTAGGGAAAGTAAATAGTTTTTGTTTTGTTATCATATTTTAACTTACTAGCTGACCCGGCAAATTTGGTTCTGCCATATAAATTAACAAATGTTGAATGAAATTTCAAAGTGACGCGACACTTCATGTAAATGACTTCACTTCAATGAACGAAAATTAAATTATATAGAACTTTCAACCCCTACTTCAGCCCTTTAAAAGTTATTTTCTAAAACAAAAGACAGCGTATGTCCTATCTTCTTGCTAAATTTCATTACAATCCGTTCAGCCCTTTATGGCGGGTTCCTATATCCGCCGGTAACCGACTACGCCTCGTATCTTCTTGAAAAAAGTGTCAAACTAGTGACATAGATAGATTTTCTAGGAGACACGAGTCGTAGCTGGTTACCCACGGATATAGGAACCCGCCATTAGTCGTAAAATGGTAACAAACTTACAAACAAACTAACAAACAGAGTTACTTTCGCATTTGTAATATGCACAAAATAGGTCGCTCTGGAAATCTATCTATCTATTATTTAACGACCTCATTGGCGCAGTGGGCGAATAGCCGGCTGAGACGTAGGAGGTAGCGGGTTCTATTCCCGCCGCGGAACAAATGTTTGCATCATCTACAGATATTTGTTCCGGGTTTGGATGTTTTTCTATATATTATAAGTAAGTATTTACAAAAAAAAAAAGTACATATATAAGTTTAGTATTCTATCAGTTATCTGGTTCCCATAATACAAGCTCTGCTTAGTTTGGGGCTAGATAGCGCTGTGTGAAATGTCCAGTAATATTTATTTATTTATTTATCTATGGGGAGGCCTATGTTCAGCTGTGGAAGACCTATAGATGATACAATGATGATGCTGATTATAAATTTATAACATTTTAGGTTTAACACAGACGTATCATCACGCAAAATTTCGGTTTAAAAGCACAAATAGTTTACGAGTAAATGGGCTGTAAATGGTTGGAGACAGACAAACGCACATGGCGAATCTAAGTTTTGACGTGATAAACGTTTTAGAGCTTGTCCAGAAAGGGCGAATTCGCCGCGATTCTATCGCGCGTATCACGCGCGACCGTTGCGTCCAATAGGTGCGTATTTTTCTTGATACGTGCACTCATTTTGAAGTTCGCGCGTAATCTGGACGCAACAAGGCGTCTCTGGTATCTCGATTCGCGCGCAACACGCGCGTATAACGCGCGAGTCGAGAGTTTGGCGAAGTGCACGCGATTTACGCGCGTGTTTTAAATTAACGCGATGCTTGTGGACGCAGTGTGTTGGCGCCAAGTATTTTGCCAACGCGCGTATGAATTCGCGCGCATATAATCGCGGTGAATTCGCCCTTTCTGGACAAGGTCTCATAAATCGTAAGATTATAAATCGTCGATGAACGCCGGCTGCACCCACGAAATAGCATGACTTACTGTCACGTTTCACCTAAGCCGAGCGTGCAAGCGAGAGCGCGGAACAAGCAATAGAGAGGCACGATCGGCCTAAGCGTTCGGCTTGTGACGCATCTATCTCTTTCGTTATCACGTAAAATTATCGACCGTAAACCGACTTTATAGACAACCAATTTTTTTAAAATAAGAATCAGTATATTTTATTGTTAAAATGTTGTTCAAAAAAGTTCTTAAATACCCTAAAAACCCACAATATCAGTAAGATCTAACTGTGTATCATATTGCCCATTAATCTTATTAGGTTTGTATTGTTACCGTATATTCCAATGTAGGTGAGCTGGGCTCATCGTATATTGTCGCGGAAGACGGTCCACCACAGCCGTCAGGATTCCACGGGTCGCATTCTCCGAGAATTTACTGTGCCCTATCTCTTCAATTATTTACCTTTTAATCCAAATTAAATGTATAATCTAATGTTATCGCGGTCTCGAGGTTTTTAAGGCAATAAGATTTAGCAATGCCTTCATTTCCATAACAAGTAACTTTTTAACAAAAATATAACCGACTTCAGATAACAGTAAAAATCAAACTACTCTACCAATTTTGATGAAATTTCCATGAGATCAATCTAAAAGTATATCCTTTTATATAAAAAACTAGTTTATTAAATTGATTGATATATAACTGAGTTCTGAGCTAACAAACACGGGAAGCACCAGCTTTCAAATAAAAAAGAATCATCAAAATCGGTTCACCCAGTCGAAGGTTCTGAGGTAATAAACATAAAAAACAAACAAAATACAGTCAAATTGACCTCCTCCTTTTTTGAAATCGGTTAAAAATGAAAGTTCGGGTGGAATATACATTTTTGCAGATTAGTAGCCATTAAGTGTAGGGTGAACATGATCGGTTGCTCCCGCTGGATATAGGTTCCACTTAATTTCTTATAACTTGGTTAGTAGGTAGGTTTCATTTTCAGTTTCAGTACTAATCGATGGATCCAATTTAGCTCTAATTATATATTAATGATTTGACTTGATCAGTTATAAATAAAAAGGGTCCTGCTGGCTATAGGTTCCACTTAATGTCTTTTTACTCCGTAATAAGAACGGATCTAATTTTAGTAATATTACTAATCGACGAATCCAATATAAACCTACATTCCTTGAATTAAGACATTCTCCATAGACAGGTGGATAGAGACACACCAACAACAGGCCGAACAAGATCGTACGCTCTGGAAATCTATGGGAGAGGCCTATATTCAGCAGTTCCTTTGGCTAATATGTTGATGATGATAATGATTTTCTCTAACATATAATCAAAACACTATTCCCATATTTGAATCCACGATAACAGTAATTCATTGTAGGAATATAGAGATCGGGCTAAAGGTTAATTGTTTTCGCTGGATTATAAAGGACGTCAACTGCTAAGTGGGGTCTAATGAGAGGTCAGGGACAATGGACCATGCGGTCGCTACTGGTAATGGTGTAATAGGATCAGGGTATTTGGCCGAGTGAGTAAGCTGAATTGGGTATGATTTTAAATGTCGGGAAAATATTTTAGTGAGTGGTAACTCTTCTTTAATAGTATGGAATTTATGGTTTTTATTTACTCACAGGAGGATATATACCTAATCACCTTATACGCTTTCATACACACAACACATCTTTGTAAAGTCTTAATACTTATACTTAGAAGAGAGCACTAGAAGGAAAGATATAACAAAATGAGTTCGTACCCAAGCTGAGAATCTCAGAACATAGTGTTCGGTACCAAGCTATAAAGCTTTTTAATAACTTGCCTATCGTCTATAAAACCATGTACAGTTCAAATAGTATTTTTATTTATAGTGTTATCCGAACACATGCGGAAAATTCCAAGATTTTTTAAAATCATCTCAAAAGTTTCAAGCCTAGACGGGACTTGAACCCGCGACCTTCCACTTGATACGAGGATGCACTACCATCTGTGCTACAAAGCAATTCACGTATAGGTCGAAATTAGTGAGATCATTCAGAATTACGATTAAAGCGCCGTTAGCTCCATCTACAGGAAAACTTATATAGTTCTTTGTACCTGCTCAATGTCGAACGTTGCAGTTCAGTACATTGACAAGAGATGTCGCGTTGCTTATTTCAAATAGTATTTTTATTTATAGTGTTATCCGAACACATGCGGAAAATTCCAAGATTTTTTAAAATCATCTCAAAAATGTACAGTTCATTTGAGTTCAAAATTAAACTGAAGGAATTCTTGTTGACAAAGTGTTTCTACTCCATAGACGAATACTACAAAGACAAATCACATAATAATTGACGCAATTTTTTTTATTTCTAGTTTAATTTTTTTTTTATTATGACATTGTAATAATTTTTAAACTTTATATTTGAACTATCCATACCATTTAGTATTAAGAATTTATTTGACATGTTATTAATCATTATTATTATTTTCCGTTGACATACAATTTATTATTAGTATAATTTTTCGTTGACATGACGTTATATCATAATGTAATTTTTTTAATTACTGGTTATTAATTATAATTTTCTATTATGTATTTACCAAAACCGTTGTTCTTCCGCTTTAATCACGTATTTGTAAAAGATTTCCTAACTGTAGAATGAAAAAAGTTTCGACACAATATTTTATTGTTTGAGAATAAATAAATGAAATGAAAAAATGACTTAATTATTACCCTATTTAATTACTTACAAATCTGACAAAGTTTGACCATTAGACCGTACGACCTATAATACCTACCTATAATCACTTAAATTTATACATACGCTGAGTGATAGGTACGTATGGTTATTACTTAGTAGTTATAATTGAATGGGCATATTTATGTACAAAACAAACTCTAAAGAATAAACAAGTAGGTATTCACATTTCAGTTATTTGCTTTCTTTTCGTGTTATTTTCATAGTTCATACAACATTAAACACAATAATTTCACATTCGATTCCTTTTATTATAGCTGCAGTGTACAACTTACTAATACTATTTGGATTGTTACTCTAAAATAGGCTAACTAGGCTGTTTTTGTTTTGTTTCTGTTCCCGACATCTTTCTCTACAATGTTCAAACGTAGAAATCTGTTATTAGCCTTACTTTTCATCATCATCATCATCATATCAGCCGTAGGACGTCCACTGCTGGATAAAGGCCTCCCTCATTGATCTCCAGGAACTGCGGTTGGAAGCGGCCTGCATCCAACGCCGACCTGCGGTTCTTACCAAGTCGTCTGCCCATCTTGTGGGTGAACGTCCTACGCTGCGCTTGCCGGTCCGTGGCCTCCACTCGAGAACCTTTCGGCCCCATCGGCCATCTGTTCTGCGCGCTATATGGCCTGCCCATTGCCACTTCAACGTGCTAATCCGTCGGGCTATGTCGGTGACTTGAGTTCTCCTACGTATCTCATTTCTGATTCGATCCCGTAGAGAAACCCCGAGCATAGCCCTCTCCATAGCTCGTTGAGCGACTCTGAGCCTTACGTTTAGTTCTAAGATATTTAACCAAACAATTTGTATCGCCGTTGGTTTCTCGAAATAAATAAATAAAATTAAAACAAATATTATACTAGCTGGCCCGCCCGCGGCTTCGCAGGCGTGGTATTTCAATAAAAACATTACCCTTACTTTGCGTACTCGAGTAAAAAGCAGCCTATGTCCTAGGATATAATCTAACTCCTTGCCAAATTTCGTTATGATCCGTTCAGCCGTTTAGTTATGAAAAGGTAACAAACAAACTAACAAACAAACAGTTACTGTCGCAGTTGAATGTATTATACATATATTATAATTATATACTATACCTTCCTCTTGAATTACTCTATCTACTGCTAAAAATTGCATTAAAATCTATTAAGTAGGTAGTTTAAAAGATCTAAGCGAACTAACAGCGGAAGCGACTTCTTTTTATACTATGTAAAGATAATCTTATTCGCTGAGGTGTGTTAAGACGATATACAAATTTAATTTCGGTGACTATTGGGCGGAGCATATAAATATGCAAAAAAGCGACAGTGCCATTTGCTTGCTTAGGTGAAGAACGAGACAAACATGTATCATAGCCGCGCCGCAGGAGTAAATGACGTAAGCGACAAAAGATAAAATTTCGATTTGCATGAGAACCAACAATTGGAAAAAAAATACTTTCTATTAATTTTCTTTATTTTATTTTCTTCGGAAAACATACAGTGATAAAATACTTAATAATTAGTTTATACTTATAGCTAATCACCATTTAGACGTTTTCGCATATTGAGTCTATTTGCTAGCTTGAATGTTAAAGAAAAGATATTATATGTAATTTAGACAAGACATACAAAGGTGAGTAACGGACAGTTAAGAAGTCACATCAAACCAGTTCTTTGAGATTATGTTTTTAAATGTATTTGGAGATGAATTAAATAAGTCAATTTCGGGTGAGTCATCCAGTTTGTTTATGAAATTTGCTGATCTAATAAAAAACGAGTTCTGCCTATAGTTCGTTGAACAAGAGGGAATGTGCAAGTAAGTCTGATGTCTGACAGACCTTGTAGGTACTCTCAGACTTATCTGAGAAAGGAGATGGGGAGAGTCGATTTTATTTTGAATAAATTTAATGAATACAGATACGTCAGATATATTTATGTACCATAATTACCTACAGAACTATGTAATAATACTTTAAATCTTTTCTAGAGTCGCTAAATAAACGATATTAGTGTTTCAGAAGAGCCTATTTTGACAAATATTTGTATCGAGAAAAGTTTCACCAATTGCGTTTCTGACTTTCATATACCTAAGTAGTTGATATGAATTCAGTACCATTTTTCGTTATTGAATACGACAGTTACTTAGCGGCTTATTTTTTTTACATATCGTCTTATCCATGTGATTTTAATGAATACATAACTACTATCTTCAACTTAAAAAGACTTAACTTACTTTTACTATCCCAAAGTAGTAAAACATTTTGTACTGAATAATTCCTTGTAATTTTAAGTCAAGTTCAGTGAAGTCTTCCTAACTACCGGCAAGTGAAGTTCTAATGAACTATTCAACCTTTCTTACGCTTTTTTTCTAAAGGTAATAAAAATGGCGCGACCCAGCGTTGCACAATGGTGCCTGACGAAGGCTATTTAGCATATCAGTTGCGTCGTTAGACTGCTTCAGGGCTCACAGACTAACGAAGAAACAGCTGGGGTGCCCTTATCACTCTAATGACACATATATTATAAATGCGTAAATGTAATGTTAATTTATTTACTTACTGAAGTAAAACTTCTTTAAGTACGCTTGTCATGGGGAGTAAGCTGGTGAATGCGTTACTAATAGTGCGAACGGAAGTTGAGAGGGAGATATAAGTTAGTGAAGATAGAAAGAGAGAGAGTTACGTTTCGTATATTTTTAAACATAGACTGATCGACCTACAGACGTGTGGATAATTTTGTAATTGAACAATTTATAATTGAATATTTTGAAAAATAAGTTTCACTTCAGTCGTGTGGTCTAAAGCACACTCGTTTTTTGTTTGTTTGTTTGTTACTCAATGACTTCGTAACGGCTCAACCGATTTCGATGAAATGTAGTATGTACGAAGATTATAACCTGGATAAACACATATGATACTTCTTATCCCATAAATCAGGTTCCATAGGATAAAAATGGGTTGTCAAGTCAAGTTGCAACAGCGAGTTTAGCTTTATTTCTAGGTTACCTATACTTTTAGTAGTGTAACGTATATGAAGTCGCGGGCCAAAGGTAGTAATTTGAATATTTCTTAAAAGGTTGCGTTTACTATGGCACTGTAAACCCTAGGTTTGTATCGGAGCTTAGAGGTAATCGCCCGCTACACATTACAATTATTTCATCATCATCATCATTAACATCATCGTCAGCTTTCTCTTCTCACAGCTGGGCATAAGCCTCTCTTTTCTGTCTTTCATCTTTCCACCGAACAATTGAGTTCCTGGTTCCATCTCGGGTCCAATTCTTTACATACTGAAATTACAATTCCTTATTTTTAAGCATAATTCTGACGTCAAACTACTTCTTAGTACCGTTTCAAGATCTACGAGTACGATGGTACCACAGCACCTGAGGCAAATATTTGCAGATCATTTAAGCGTTTGTCCCGCAGCGACTAGCAGCTATCGGCTAGCGAAATAAATCAACAAATAAGCGACGTGCAAAATAAATGGTGTTCTAACTGCAGCACTAAACTGGTGGTGCCTACGTTCTCTTCAATAAAAACAGAGAACAATTCCAACATTCAGTAAATCTATTACACCTAAAAAGCAATTCCATTTAACCCTTGAATCCAAAAAGCCATGCACACATGATAAATTAAAATAAACGACGATTGTAAGAGGCCTGACAGTATGACTCTTATACCTTGGGAGAAGGGTAGGCCTTTGGTGTCGGACGCCACGTGCGTCTATACCCTTACGCCATCTCATCTGTCTGGTACAGCAGTTAGGGCCGGTACGGTGGCAATTACAGCCAAAGATCTCAAGCGGCGCAAATATGGAATTCTCAACAGAGCTTACGTGTTTAAACCATTTGGGGTCGAGTACATGGGATAACGGGGCCCATCGCGTTTTCAAAATTCTTTCTGGGCGTCTGGACGAAGCGCTTATCTGGGTCAACGGCATAAGCATTGCAATTCAGCGAGGCAATGCAGCCAGTGTCTCGAAGACACTTCCGCCTGGTAGTGATCTGGAGAAGTTGAGCTATCTATAGATAGATTGCAACGGTCTTTAGATGATTCAACTGTTTCTTCTGTATTTTAGTCATGTAAATAATTATTGTTATTAAAAAAAAACGGTTTTTTAAAACAATGGGATCGATTCCCGCCGTGGAACAAATGTTTGCATGATCAACAGATATATTAACAAAACAGGGTGTATAAATATTTTAGCAATTATCTGTTTGCTAAAGTACAAGATCTGCTTAGTTTGGGGCTAGATAGCAGTATGTGAAAGGTCCAGCAATATTTTTTTTATATATTGTTAGGTGCAGTTAACCAACTCCCTACTTTTAAGATTTGACACGTATTATTTTTTTGGAAACTGGACCGAGTAACTAAAACGAAGGTAATGTTGTGAAACAACTGTTCAGTTCTAAGCTGTGGCACAGTTTTGTAAAACGAAACAAATAGTAAGCGGTAGAGCTTGCAGCGAGTTTAGAAAAATATTCCGCGTTTATTTAACTGAGTTGGAACTTGGTAGCAGTTAAATAATCATGTCGTTACTGAGTTATGTTCACGATTGTGCGCTGCGCTGTACTTTTGTGCAATATAGTTTTAATTTTTATATGTGGTATTAAAAGTATCAACTTTTGTTCACGATTGAAAAGGTTTGGTTCTAGAAAAACGTATCTAACTGTTGTTGTGTTTGTTTCAAATTATTTTGTGCATATCGATATCAGGTTTTTAGGGTTCAGTACCCAAATGGTAAAACGGGATCCTATTACTAAGACTCCGCTGTCTGTCTGTCCGACTGTCACCAGGTTGTATCTCATGAACCGTGGTAGTTAGACAGTTGAAATTTTCACAGATGATGTATTTCTGTTACCGCTATAAAAATAAATACTAAAAACAGAATAAAATAAATATTTAAGGGGGGCTTCCATACAACAAACGTGATTTTTTTGTTCATTGTTGCACACTCGTGTTTTAGACTGCGCCTTTCTTAGAACTCAACTTATTAACCCACAAACGTAATGTTTGACTTATGGCGGATTCCTATATCCGTCGGTAACCAGCTATGACTCGTTTTTCCTTGCAAACGTGTCAAAAGCTTGATACTAGTTTGACACTTTTTCAAGGAGATACGAATCGTAGTCGTAGTAAGACCATTAAAGTCTTAGACCTAAAATAGCTGATAAACCGAATTTTAACTGAAATCAGCTGTTTTTACTCACATATTGCACCCTGTATAGATATATTATGATCTGGAGCCTAGGTCTTAAGTACTGCGTTTGTTGGCAAAAACAATCATTGGTTTTAACAGTTTTAACTATTGGAAATATTGATTTTCCCCTCTTTCAAAAATTATATTTCCACAGAAATTTTCAATCTTAGAAAATTGGTTCTTAGTAGAAAAAAGGCCGTTTAAAACATTACTTCTTAAATAATGACATCGTCACAGACAATGCTTTGCAAATTTACAAAGTTGCCCCCGGAACAATCGTTGCTCGTATCTACTAGTAGATAGCAATATTCAGTTATCTCACGTAAATCTAAATACTCTTATATTTTTTGATAATCTATAATTCAATAAATTATATGTACCTAGATAAAACTAATCTTTTTGTAGGCAAGTTTCGCAAGGCAAGTAATATTGAACAGATAACGCAAGTCAGTTTATATGAAAACCAAGCGTCTCAAATTTTTGTACCTAATTTAACATCCCGAGAGCAATTTAGTTTGAACACACCACACTCAGCCCATTCAAAGGCACCGCGCTGGAGCCGTTGCTACGTGCTACTGATGAGCGCTGGCCAAGTTCGGAATGAATTACGTACTAGAGTTTGAGCATTGCTCCAACTAAAAGACACGCAAAGTAGGTGAACTCGCGTAACCTATTCAATAGATCTGTGGTGTGTTCGCAATAATGTGTTGATATGATGATGGTTCTATATAAATATCATCTAAAGTTTTTAATACTGCTATTAATAATATCATCAGACTACTATTTTTTTTTAGCACTAAAAATTAAAAAGGGTATATGAAAAAGTTCTTCTGGTATTTGTTAACTATCCGACTTAAGTATACGTTAATATTTGAATTGCTTGTTGAATTTTTAACGTGGAAGGTTCAGATCCCGTCGAAAAGAATCAACGTTTACATGGTAGTCAGTAACTACCTATGCCTAAACCTATAAACCCTTGGTACTAACGTTTTACTTCCCCCAATCATTCGACATCGGACCCTCGGATAAATTGACGGGAGTTTTACGAGGATAGAGTTTATCGGTCAATACCACAGGTTTTAGAAATAGTTCGATTACTCAATACAAATTTTAATTTGTTAATTGTACTCAGATCCTCGAGATCGGGTTTTGCTTAGTGCAGGGATTGTTAGATCAAATCTGATAACCAGATATGGTTCTGTATAAACCCGATTTTATAAATTAGATTAGACAATTCCTTTGTTGCACACCGTTATATATAAACATATAAAATTATATACACTTATCATACGCACAATAGGCGGCCTTATCGCCAAAAGCAATCTGTTCCAGGCAACCTTTAGATTAACATGATCTGTGTAAAAAAAAATATTGCTTGACATTTAACACAGCGCTATCTAGCCCCAAACTAAGCAGAGCTTGTACTATGAGAACCAGATAACTGATAGAATACTTATATAATTCTTTTTTGTGAATACATACTTATAATATATAAAAAAATACCCAGATCCGGAACAAATATCTGTAGATCATGCAAACATTTGCGCCGCGGCGGGAATCGAACACGCTACCTCCTGCGTCTCAGCCAGCTTTACGCTCACTGCGGCACGGAGGTAGTCATTGTGAACAAATAAAGACGGCGGCGTAAATCAGATGTTATAAGAACAAGTATTAAAGTACAATTTATAAAAAAAATATAGATAATTTAAAATAAAATGCATAATTATAATATTTATAATATCACAGGTACATACATTTTATTATTATGATACATAAAATATATATTGTCATACCTACATATATAACTTATAAAAATGTATAAATGGCCTAGTGAGCGATGGATGACACATAGTGTAGACTGACCATGTTTTTAAAGATAGCGAGAGATTTAGCGTGACGAATTGAGACAGGTAGGGCATTCCAGAGCCTGGTAGCCTGCAGAGTAAAAGAGGTACTATAAAATACTGAGGTATGATGGGTAGTTTTTGATTGAAGGGTTTCAGAGGAATGTAAGGATCAAGATATATAATGGTAAGGAATTGTTTGAGATCAAGACAACATAATAGCTTGTTTTGAATTCTATGTGGATATCCATGGGCTGCAGTAGCCACTTAACATCTGGTGGACTGCATGCTCGTTTGCCATATACGAGTAAGTTGTATAAAAAAATATAAATACCTATTAGGTTGTTTCTTTAGTTAATGGTAATGTACATATAATAAGTATTAGGTAAAGTATTTGAGTTAGTGCAATTAATTGATTTACTGATGAACAAAATCATTGTTAAAAACATTTACTCGTTTCTTGGGTACCAGACTAAAATGGTAAAGCGGAAACCTTGTTCGTCTGTCCGTCCGTTCGTCAGTCTCAGCTGATTATTCATCTAGCGAAGCGAGATGTCTAGATCAACTGGGGCAAATCGGCGTTGTATGTATGTATGTTTGTCCGAGGATAACTTTTAAAGCGTTGATCCGATCATCGTGAAATTTGATACATAGGTGGCACAATTTTGGTGTAACTAAATGAGCTAAAAATGTTGGGAGGTTGTTGAGATATTGGGGTTCAAGAGGGGTAAAAAAATGAAAATGTGGCTAACTAGTCAAATGTGACGTCAAATGAATGATATTTATTAGTAGATTTAGATTCCGTTTAGATTTTTCGTAAACTTTTTATAGTTTTGGAGTTATTTGTCATAATAAAAACTGAACTATGACAAAATTCACAGGGTACACCAGTGACCCCACAGTGCTGAAATTTGGTATGCGTGTAGTTTTAGTAACACAAATATAGGCAAAAGTCTGAAGTCCAAAAAAACTGCTATTTGTACCCCAAAAAAAAGAAGAACCAATTTACATGAACTCCGGTTACCTGTAATCTGAATTAAACCATAGGTCAAGTAATCAGGTTATTTATTTCGTGACACTATTTTGATAATCAAAGATTAAAATTTTTTTTTGTTTATACGGAGACTCGCGAGATCTCAGTTCGGGGCGAACCACCAGTCTTAGCAACTAAAGCTACCATGATGCTTCGTAAACCTTGGACTGCTAAACGAACAAATGTGTCCATTCTAAATGAACTAAACATTTTGAGGGGGCTTTCAACCATCTGCCTTAACCGCACCTTATAATATTTTGGACACATAATACGACGCAACCCCGACAACCTCGAGAAACTCACAATCACGGGGAAAATCGAGGGACCCCATCCGCTCGACCGATCAGATCCGAACCGCTCTTGACACACCACCACACGGCGCTATTCGTTACGCCGGAGATTGCGACAAATTGAAAAAGATTGTTAAGGAAAAAATCATGCGGTCACGACCCATTGAGGAAACGATGTACAGAGAGAGAAAGCTGCCAACTTGAAATTTGGAACAGTTATAAAAAATATCGACTGTAGTTTCGAAAAAAGATCGGAATCAACCAGTCATTGTATCCATAAAATCTTACAACTACTATACCAAAAGTTGGGTCATTTACGCCAAGTGCTGAACCAACTGCCTCGATATAGGCTACCACCATCTAAATTTCTAACTGCCAATAAAATAAATTTAAAACGACATTTTCAAATCGCTACAAATTTCAACAGAAAAGGGTGTTTTAAACCTTCATTATACGTACGTGGGTAAATATAAATCTATGGAGATAACAGATATTTCATTACAATTTTTTTTTACTTGTGGTAGAGCTTTTGTGAACGGGCTCGAGGAAGTGGGCACCACCGCCTTACCTTTATCTGCCGCCAAATAGCAGTACTTGTGCTGCTGTGTTCCGGTTAGATGGTAATGGTATGTTCCTGTAATTACTGGCACATTGGCATACCAGCTAAGTCCTATAGTATGGCAACGTATCCATATAGAGATCGAGACAACATAATAGCTTGTTTTGAGTTCTATGTGAATATCCATGGGCTACAGTAGCCACTTAACATCTGGTGCACTGCATACTCGTTTGCCATATAAGTTGTATAAAAAAAAATATATGATTTGCTACTCAATTTAGTAAAAAGCAATGGGTTTCGAACACTGAATATTTTTATTATTCAAGTTCAGAAATAAAATTATCAAATGATTTTAAATTTTATAGCACCAGGGTTTGTCTACCTCGTTTATCACACGAGTCAAGGACGACGGGTCAAGAATTGTTAATGTTACGCTAACAAAAATATAAACCCTTATTGATGGTTAATGTTTATCATCTGTTTTTATTCTTTATTGTACACAAGAAAATATATTTAAGAAATACAGAAATAAAGAAGAAGTACAAAGGCGAGCTTAACCCTAAGAAGAGTATACTTTCAGCAAACCTTTGAGGCTTGAGAGAGAGATAATTTTAAAGATAGATGAGTGTAGAAGTATACACCAAATACATACATTATGCTATAGTAAATACATATTATAGCATAATGTATACCTATTAAAAATATATTCCTATAATAATATAAAATTACAAAGAAAGATAGTGCTTTTTAACTTTCCGTTTGAAATGTTGAGTGATGGACTAGCGCGAACTTCATGAAGAAAAGCATTGCAAAATTCAAATCTTTGTCAATAAATATTCTGATTTCTGATTAGTTAGTATTACAGCTCCCGCAGAGCATAGACTATCTATCAGCCGATGGTTTGGTCAGGTTGGGCTGCAGCGCGTAGGTACATACGGCTACACATCAAGCTATACATTTCCAGTATAGCTGACCTCGCATTGTGTAGGCTTTTCGTAGAATGAGAGGTCAGCTTATACTGTAAAGGTATAGCTTGATGTGTAGCCATGTGTAGACTATGTAAACTAAAATACCGCTAGTTCACCGTCAGTTCAGTTTGAATTCAATCATGTAGCCCATGAAGCTTATTTATTGGCCGATACCGAAAATGTTTCATACATTTTCATACTGATTAAGAACCCGATTAAACTATCGGCCAATGGCGAGTAAATTCTTGTGGGATGATCTTGTGATTAAGAACCTGACTATCGGCCAATGGCGTTTAAATTGTTGCAGGATTTAATGAAAGCGATCTGGACTCTGTTGTCAATGATAATAACAGCTCAAAAATTGGCTTACTGTCGATAGGATCAGACATAAACTTATTTTATTTAAGACACGTAACATTAGAAAATCAATCTTCAACAGCATCACATACTTTTCTTCTAGTTTTGAAGAAAAGTATATAGTAATCCATACACATTATGTAAAGTAAGGTACATACGTACAGAGGTGAATCACGGGTTTCCTCACGATGATGTA
This sequence comes from Philereme vetulata, assembly GCA_918857605.2. Classification (NCBI taxonomy): domain Eukaryota; kingdom Metazoa; phylum Arthropoda; class Insecta; order Lepidoptera; family Geometridae; genus Philereme; species Philereme vetulata. The sequence goes on along the minus strand of OU975459.1, from coordinate 5,558,223 downwards.
CCTCATGACAGGATAATTTGAGGTTCAAGAGGTTGATTATTCCTACAATTTATCCGCCAGCACTTAAGTGATAGATATCACTGCAATCCCAGTTTATATTTAGTTCCAAAGACTCAAAGCATTCTCAAGTTACAGTGTCGCTTCAAATTTATTATCTCATCCTGTGAAAAATCTCAGCAATTTCCTTCAGAATCTTCAGATGGAGCGGGATGTATGGACCAATAAAGTGCTGGGAATTTTATCATGGATTATACCGTGCAGAAGCTATTTACGATAAATTTTGTGTTAGATTCTAAATGTTGATTTCCAAAAAAAACTTACAATTTTGCAAGGCTATCTAAGAGTAGTAATTACGATGAGTCAATTTAATTTGACACAAAAATACCTTGGAAATACCAAAGAGCTCGGAAAATATTTTCCATTGGCAAATTCAGGTTCCGCAATTTTAATCCCTGAAGTTAATCCTGGAAGTAGACTACCGACCTAAATCTGTCTTAGCAGATTAAAACGAGCGCCAGCTCTTTAAAAAATATCTGGTAAGCTGTTGGGGAAGTAGTAATTTCTTCGGAAAAACATGGAAACCTTATGTTTGAGACTAATTATGAATTAATTAAGAAAAACTAGATAAAGAATAACCTATTAAGTATATAAAAAAGAGAACAATTAAATACTGCACACAATATAATTAACTATCAGAAATAATGATGATGTCATCCGGGCCGATTTCGGCTACGGCGACATTGTTCCTGATTGGTTCCGCTGATGCGCTCTTTGATGACTAGCATAGCCAATTTTGACCTTAAATGTGCGCGAACATAATGTGCATGTCAGAGCGCCATTTATGTAATTATAGTGTATGTTGGCAGGTGACTTATTTTTAAGATGATCACGTTTATTGTCTAGATCACACCTGCGCTCATCTTCAAAATTGTAGACACTTTGCTGAACCAATCGTCTCCACTCTGGCAGATTTTCTACCAGTGATTCCCACTGAGAGGGCTCTTGCACTTTTTCATGTTTCTCTTCTGAGCGTCTTTGTATCTGAGCAGCTGGCCACCACTTTTTCGCTTGCCGTCCTGGAGCTCTGAGTAGAAAGTGCGTTTCGCCATCTTGTCGTTGGACAAACGCGTTAGGTGCCCGCACCACCGCAGTTGTCGGCGCATAAAATAAGCTTCCATTCTGTAGATATTAGCTTGTCGAAGAACATCAGTGTTTCTAACATGATCCGACCAATAAATATTCATAATATCATAGAGACACTTGAGGTGGAACCTATCAAGGGTTCTTGTATGTCTGGAGTTGTTTGAACCATGTTTGCACCATGTTTGAAATACCTGTACATGCTGGATATATGTCAGCTGAAAGCCAATTATAAATTTCCACTATTCACATTTTTATTGGTGTGCAACGAGGAATAAAAATTTAACTTATATACCTACTGAATAAAGCGCACCAAAACGGGTGCGGATATGAGATTTATGAGGAAGTAATTTGGTGCGCTTCATCTGGGTGCGCTACGAGGAATGCATCTGTAATTTGTAACGCATTAAGGTCGAGTTCCGCAACGATGTCTAAAAGTTTTAATAATAATATATAATAATCATTTATTTTCAGATGTCGAAAATCCATATTTGTTAGTAAACTTAATTATACATGTCAAATGATTAGTACAATTGTGACAACAACAATTAAATAACAATATATGACAGAAAAAAAAAAAAAGAAAAAAAAAAAAAGCATATGTGGTATGTGAGCATCTAGTGTAGGTACTGCGCATGTACCATACAACAATGGTTTAGATGCTCACAGTCGAACCTGTTTGCGAACGTATTCAGTATACCGTTGGAGCTGGCCCGAATTCTGCGCCCCAGGGATGTGCATTTTAAGTGGCTAAATATTATTTATGCAGTCAAATCATACAAATACGTCAAATCATTGTTTAGTCGCTAAATGCGTTTAGGGATCGTTGTGCAAGCCGGGCTTGGCATCAAATGTATAAGTTAAAGGATTTTGTTTAATTTAAAATTAAAAGTTTTTAATATTAAAATTTAATTTGACTAAGTTTAAGTTTTTAGTGCTTAGAACTAGAGCTCATTGAGAAATAAATCGTCCGAGCAAGTCCTACAATTGTACGTAGGTATTTTGCCACTAAACACTAACTAATGCTTCTATTGCTTTGTTCTTTTACGTCATCAAATAAGTATTAAAAGTCGTTTCAAATAAGTATTTATTTATAAGGGTAATAATAATTAACAATGGTGCCCAAACGTGGTTTTCAACCGAGGCTCAAACATCCAAACTCAAGGTTTGCCAAAGAACAATGGAGCGCAGCGTGCTTGGAGTAAAGAGGATTGACAAAATCTGTAACACCACACAGAGTTTAAAGTCCAGCGTTGCTGATGCAGGAAACATGACTGCCAGGCTAAAACGGGATTAGGCGAGCCATGTAAGACGCATACAACACACTGAATATACCAATAATCAACCTGAAGCGGGTATTGGAATCCGACACTAAAAGAGACTTCTTGCCAGTCTGACACTTGGAGAGCACGAAGGTCAATTATAGTTATCTGATATATAGGGTGTTTGATAATATACGCACAAAAATGAAAGGGGTTATTTTGATCAGCATAAATAAATTTGTGAAATGTTTGCCATAGAAATGTGAAATTTATTTTGGCATGTAAAAACAAACACTTTATTAAACTTATGTGGTGCTATTGCATAATGCTTGCCACCTAACCACAGGTACTGTATTGGTGACGTCTCGAGATATCTCTTGTTGTCCCTAATTATCCCAAAACCCGCAGCCATTTCCAAAAGAGATAACAAATGGGCCTATATTTTTGGATGTCGACTGCAAGAGTAGGCAGTAAGTTTTTTATCTAATAAATCACCTAAACTTAGGAGATTTTCTTTTAAAACAAATATAACTAGTATTTTTTTTTCGAGAAGTATTTTTTTATGTTTTGAGAAACTGTCACTTGAATATCGTCAGTATATTACGAAACAGATATACAGCCTGTATAGCAAATTATATTATTAAAATGTATATTTTTACAAATATTGTGTTTAATATTCATGTGTAGTATGCGTGTGTGGTTATTGTTGTTATGTAAATTATACATATGAATCATAAGATTGTTGTGATTGTATTTTTTTTGTAAAATCATGCACATATTTAGTGCTTTATAAGTGATTTACGTCATTAATCTTTAAGTATTTAAATTATTAAATGTAAATCCTATATTGCCTATAACTTTTATAATAAGTTACACCTAAGAGCTGTGGATTTGGTTTGAAATAATAAAAAAAAACTACCGTCCTATAACGTTCTCGTGAAATCTGGACTGGATTTCCAATGATCCAAAGGTTGTCTGGAAGAGATCACTTTTAGCAATAAGACCGCCGCTATTTATAATATCTGGTTATGTGAATAAATGCTTCCTTTCTTTCTTTCTTTTTTTTATTTCTACGTGTTTCTTTTAGTTTAAGTGTGATGTACACTAAAGCGTTACCATCTATAACGCAGTGGGTGACTGAAGACAGCGGCGCCGAGGAAGCCGTAGTAGACGCTGGCTTGGCCTTCCAGACAGATTGGTGGGATATGACAAGCGAACGAAAATCCTGGAAGACAATGGGGGAGACTTTTGCCCAGCAGAGGGATGACACAGGTTTATTATTAATAATATTAAGAGCCTGAAATGCCCCACAGCAGGGCAAAGGCCTCCCTTCCTTCTCTCCAGTCTTCTCTATTTTGGGCTATTGTGGACCAATCCTGTAAATGGGCATCAATTTCGTCCCTCCATCTTCGCCGCGGTCTGCCGCGAGATCGTTTCTCCGTTTAGAGGCGTCCACTTTGTTGTGGCTTTAGCCCGTAACGCATCCGACATGCGGCAGACGTGGCCCGCCCAATCTCACTTCAGTTTACTCGCTTGTTGCCTGACATCCGCGACTTGCGTTTTAGAGCGCAGTATAATGTTACAAACGCGGTATGATAAAGATAAAAGATATTTATTTTTCTTAACATGTGTGGGTTATCATACATTTAATATAATCTATTAATAAGCATGCTGGATCTTATTGTAGTGATAGTAACAACATGTTTTACCAAGAGTGGTATGCAAAAATAGTGAGATGGCGTGCCAGAACATATTTAGCATTTTTTTTCCTTTTAACGGATTTAAATAGCAAAAGAAACATATCATTACAAATCAAATACAAATTATTATTTACTACAAATTAATGAATGTCAAATGTCAAATAATGAAAATTACAAATATATAAAATTAAATCAAAACAATAGAAATTAATCAAATGATTAAAATTTGTCATTTAAAAACTCTTCAATATTATAATAGCATTTGTGTAACAATATTTTTTTTATTTTCTCTTGAATAAATTAATATTAATTTCCTTAATATCCTTAGGAAGTTTATTAAAAAATTTTGGGGGCATGCATACAACACTCTTACAAAGTAACGTCAGACATAGTTTTGTGTCATCTCGTCTGTTACGGATGACAGTGTCATACTGACGTGGAAACAGATGGCTATTGTATCTCACAAATAATGCCATGTCAGTCTGACTCCCAGAATACTGCACTCCATGGCTCGCTGACAAACTCCGAGTCTGGACTTTTGCAGATCAGTCAAAGACCAGGTGTGCGTGCCGTAGGTGAGGATGGGGAGAATACAAACGTCAATAAATATAATGACACACGTTTAAATAAACAAAAAATAAGGATACACACAAAAAACTTTAGCATTTGAGACAATCATAGACAGAAATTAAATTATCTCATACATAAAAATTGTTACTGGTATACCCAGACCTTACTACGAGTAAACTGGGTTTCTGTTTGGTTATGTTATACCTGCAGGGGCTTATTCCAACTACAAATGTTTTTTGTTACTCAATTAGGCAGGTTTTAACAACTGTTGACACGAAAAGAATGATGGAAGTTTTTGCTCCTTGTTATTAACCGGGTCTTGAGATGAATCTTGAGATTAGGACTTGGTGAAGGACGATTTTTGTATGTAAGTGATAGAATCTCACCTTTTGTATATGAAAAAGGCTTCAATGATAATAATGTGTTACGTAAACAGAATATCAATATAATACATACTTTTTGCTCGACTGAGGAGGTTATGTTTTTATCCATCTATACCTCAGCCCAAACTCGAATTTGACCCCCGCTTCTCCGCGCGCCGCTGCACGTCCTATCTCGCCGTGGTTCTTATGTTTGCTGGTTTTTTTATCATTCAGTCCCTTCATTTTCTTGTTGTGCTTATTTCTCATTACTGCGTCTTTACAAAAACCATCTTAATATAAATTCTACCTAAGAATTACGTGGTTACGGGAATTTCGTTTGGAGCGACAAGCGTCACGGGCACCCCGTCTGAAAGCCGAGGCCAGACTGAATCGCGGACCGGGCGTCCGGAGCGAATGGTTTCATTAGTGCAAAAATGATTTTGTGGTAAAATTAAAGTGTATTTTAAAAGTTTAAAACACAGGTACACTTATTTATGTTGATTAGAATTACTGTATAAAGTTTCAAGATCTAAATTGAAGTATTCATCGCATAAGAGCGGTTATAAGGTAAATTTGGAGTCATCTTTGGATTTTTTTTCTATAGAGAAAATTTTACGAAATCGTGTTTTTACAATACAGGCGTTCTAGCACGAATCCTTAACTATAATATATAAGAATTACAAATTGAAAGCACACAATTTTTTGAACAAAACATTGTTTCTCAATAATCGATTTATCGTCTCCCCAAGTACAGTACGCCCTTATTACTATAAATTCGAAAGTAAGTCTGTTTCTGTCTCTCTGTAAGTTTTATTTTCACGACTAAACGGCTGGACTGATCTTCATGAAAGTTAACAAGAAAATAATGTGTTTCATGAGAAAGGAAATGATAGTTTATTTGGGAAATCTACATTTTTGGCCATAAAATCAGTAGAATTTTTAATTTCAAATTTAATCCTTGTTGCAATGCGACGAACGTTCCATGAAAAGTGGTAAACCAAAGCTCATTGTCTCTATGCGATCAAGTAGTACAGGATGCTCTATAATGAGTATGTGTATCTGGAAGAATTAGGAGATACCTTTTCCCAGCAGTGGGAAAGTATAAGTTAAGAAAAAAAACATAAAACCAAAAAATTATTAATTTTTAGGGTTCCGTACCCAAAGGGTAAAACGGCACCTTATTACTCAGGCTCCGCTGTCTGTCTGTCTGTCACCAGGCTGTATCTCATAAACCGTGATAGTTAGATAGTTGAAATTTTCACAGATGATTTATTTCTGTTGCCGCTATAACAATAAATACTAAACATATAATAAATACAGAATAAATTAAATATTTAAGTGGGGTTCCCGTACAATATATGTTATTTTTTTTTGCTCGTTTTTGTTTGATATTGATAACGGCAACAGATAGACGCTTTTAATATTAACAGAATGTTTAGTTATACATTCAGTTTAAAAATAAATAATTAAGTTAATATAAAACAATAATTTAAAGGAGGCTCTAATACAATAAATGTAATTTTTTTGATCGTTTTAGCTCGATATTAACCCGTGAGAAGGCGCGCCTAATGTTGTCACATGGATAGGCGCGCGTGAGCAAATTACTCGCACTACTTTAAATGCTTATATTTCTACAATATTAGTGTTTAAGGCTATAAATGGGTTTAAAACGAATAAAACAACATTTATTTAATATGAAAACAAGATATTTAATAAAAACTATGAAACATAAATGCAACTTCTACTACAAATAACAAATTAACTAATTTTAGACTATCTTTGGCAGTCTTCAAAAAAATCTCAATAAAAAAAATTTGGTAAATTAAAACTAAAAGTTTTACTCTTACATTCACTTTAAAAATAAATAATTAATTCAAAATAAAACAATAATTTAAAAGAGGCTCCAATACAATAAATGTAATTTTTTTGATCGTTTTAGTTCGATATTAATAACAGCAACAAGTAGACGCTTGAAATATTCACAAAATATTGATTTCTATATTCACTTTATAAATAAATAATTAAATTAAAATAAAAAAATATTTAAAAGGGAACTCTCCTGTACAACAAGCGTAATTTATTAAAATAAATTTTTCTAGAAACCAGAACAGGCCCAGGCAGACCCCTAACTATCTAGTATTTGAGAGCCTGTATGGGTCTGTTTTTCGGAACTCGTAACCGTGCAAAAAACCTGACGGCAGAACAGCGCTTGAAGATAAATAGGGACCACGAATGAAATGGAAAATAGGCCAGCTACAAAGAAGTAGTAGAACAAACGTTGTTGTACTAAGAGAGAGAGAGAGAGAGAGAGAGAGAGAGAGAGAGAGAGAGAAAGAGAGGTAATTCTTTATTAATACACCAAATTAATATAATTTAACCTAGAAAACTTAAAAACGAATACATGGTGGTACAATGGGCGGCCTTATCGCTCAAAGCGATCTCTTCCAGGCAACCTTCGGATGGACTGGATTGAAAAGACGTATGCGGAGGCGTCATGTCCGTCTACAGGACCAGAGTACGGAACCAATCCAATTGCAGAGAGGCGTGAGACAGGGAGACGTAATTTCTCCGAAACTGTTCACGTACGCATTGGAGGACGTTTTCAAACTCTTGGTCTGGGACAGACTTGGCATCAATATCAATGGCGAATACATCACTCACCTTCGTTTTGCCGATGATGTAGTCATTATGGCCGAATCGCTCGAGGAACTCGGTACCATGCTCAACGACCTCAGTAGGGTCTCCCAACAGGTGGGTCTTAAAATGAACATGGATAAGACGAAAATCATGTCAAATATCCATGTTGCGCCCGTACCGGTAGTTGTTGGGGGCGATACTCTCGAAGTTGTCGACGAATATGTATACCTAGGACAAACTGTCCAATTAGGTAAGTCCAACTTCGACAAAGAGGTCGCACGAAGAATCCAACTCGGCTGGGCAGCGTTCGGGAAACTTCGCGATATCTTCTCGTCAAAAATTCCCCAGAGCCTGAAGACTAAAGTCTTCAACCAGTGTGTGTTGCCAGTGATGACCTATGGCACTGAAACGTGGTCCTTTACTCATGGCCTCATGACCAAGCTCAAGGTTGCTCAACGAGCTATGGAGAGGGCTATGCTCGGGGTTTCTTTGCGTGACAAAATCCGCAATGAGGAAATCCGCAGAAGAACTAAAGTTGCCGACATAGCTCTCAAAATTAGCAAGTTGAAGTGGCAATGGGCAGGCCACATCGCTCGTAGAACCGATAACCGTTGAGGAAGAAAGGTTCTCGAGTGGAGACCACGGACTGGAAGACGCAGCGTAGGCCGGCCCCCCACAAGGTGGATCGACGATCTAGTAAGAATCGCGGGGAGCCGTTGGGCGCAAACGGCTACCAACCGCTCGTTGTGGCGATCTAAGGGGGAGGCCTATGTTCAGCAGTGGACGTCTTCTGGCTGATGATGATGATGATGCGGAGGCGGTGTTAAAATAAATACCTATTTATGTAGTATAAAAATAAATAAATACCTAAACCTAAAATATACCTACATATACTTTTACAATAAATATCGAAAGGAAATACAATGTTCACTCTAAAGAAGCCGCAAAGTATAGTTTGTAGACCTCATTTTTAACTAAGCAAGGTTATTACTTTTTTCGAGTGATTCTAAAGCAACCTGTATTATAAACCTTTTTGACTCAATTTAATTTCAGCTCAATTTGAATGAATTCACAAAAATGAATGAGAAACCTTCAAACCACAAACCGAGGGCAAAGCTGGATAGGAGATTAAAACGCTGTGGTTTGAGGGATGGACATTTAATTTCGTTCGCTTTAAAAAACTCCTTGACTTGCTTTTACATTGGGATAGTAAATTGTCTTTTGTCTACTGTCCTAACTTCATTTTACTTAAAAAGCTTTTGTGATTTAATCATTATTATAAATACGGGATGCGATCACGTACCACCTTATCAGTGTTTCGACCGACAATGTTTCGGTTCAATTCGTGAACCTTCATCAGGGTGAGTGCGATCCGTTCCGAATAACGTCTTTTCATTCAAACGAATGAATGAAAACTTTTAATAGTACACCATACAAATAAAATAAGTACAAAATCGAAGCCATATTATATTTTACAAACAAAACTTTCGTGATTTCATACGGGATTTATCACGTACCGGTTTATCGGTGTTTCGACCAGCAATGTTAATATTATATTGATTAAGCAAATAGTACAACGGGCGGTCTAGCTTTAGAGACAGAAAACCTTGTAGAGATAGGAAAGCGCAGCGTATGCCCTCCCCCCTCCCCCCTCCCCTCTCCCCTCTCCCCCATTTCCCCACTAGATGGAACGACGACCTGATACAGGTGGCTCGGTGCCGTTGAGTGCAGGCTAGTGTTGCCAAAATATCGATAGCTCAGAACGAGGCAATACTATCGAATGGGAGCTATGGATGGACAAAACTATCGATAGTATTGTTGCTCGCGAAGAATAAACTATCGATTGCATCGATAGTATTGTTGCTTGTAAATAAAACACTATCGATACAATCGGTACTATCGATAGTATCGATTGTTTTAGACTATCGATAGTTTACCAAGTTACAATAGTATTATAATTATTAATTATTCCATTATCCTAATTGTTATGACTATTGACTATTAAACGTGAATATTGTAAACAATACAATGTAAATTGGTAAACTATCGATCGACTAAAATAATCGATACTATCGGTAGTACCAACAGTTTTCTATTTACGAGCAACATTACTAGCGATAGTATCGATACTATCGATAGTTTATTTTTGGCGAGCAACAATTCTATCGATACTATCGATAGTATTGCTTCCATTCGATAGTATTGCCTCGTTCTGAGCTATCGATATACTTGCGATTGCTTGGCTATCGATAGACTATCGATTAATCATCGATCTGTAAATCTATGGTGGAGGCCTATGTTTTGCAGTGGATGTCCTATGGCTGATATAATGATGATGATAATGGTCCGTCCAACCTGCTAATGTGGATAACTGATTTCTTGAGGGAACGATCAATTCAAATAGTATTGGTGGATTCTCGTCTGATCTATTGGCTATCAATGCCGGGGTACCTCAAGGGTCTGTCCTTTCGGCAACTCTAATTCTTCTGCACATCAATGATCTGTTGAAACCCGGTATCTATGGGTATGCGGATGATAGTACAGTTGTTGAAAGGTATTTCTCTAGTCCACGTGCAAGTGCTGACGAAATCTGCAATCTACGTACAGATATGGTGGAACGTTTGAACCTTGCCCTGAAGTTTGTGTCTGACTGGGATGACGCAAATCTGGTCAAGTTCAACGCCTCCAAAACTCAGGCGTGTGTGTTTTCCGCAAAAAGGTCTCCTTTTCATCCCGTTCCCACCTTTTGTGATATCGTATTTTCTGAAAGTCTGAGCTTGTTGGGCGTTGAGCTTACGTCCAACCTGAACTTCGACTCGCACATTGAATCAAGGCCAAAATTGCTGCTATGAAGCTGGGCATCCTAGCTAAGGTTCGGCGGTACTTCTCACCGAGACAGCTGCTCAGTCTCTACAAAGCACAAGTCCGCTCATGTATGGAGTACTGCTGCCATCTCTGGGATGGCTCAGCCAAGTACCAGCTTGAAGCCTTTGATTCGATTGAGCGACGTGCTGCTAGACTCATTGGTGATGACTCACTAGTGGAAGCCAATTTACAAAGTCTAGAGCACAGACGCCGCGTAGCCAGACTTTCAGTTTTTTACAAGATATATTTTGGTGAATGTGCGCAAGATCTTCATGACCTTATCCTTCCCCCTTCCACCACCGGACAAGCAGACGAACCGTGTAGTACCCATACCCGGTCGGCATACCACCTTGCCGTACCAAACGATTTGCTTCAACTTTTCTTGTAAGGAGTGGAACTCACTTCCGGCGTATGTTTTTCCAAACCAGTATAATCTTGTAGTCTTCAAGTCCAGAGTGATTAGGTTCTTCCTAGGCAAGCGTGCTCCATCTTCGATCACACTTTCACTTACCATCAGGTGAGGTAGTGGTCAAGCGCTTGACTATCATCAATAAAAAAAAATGGTGAATTAAGGCTTTATGTTAACTTTTTTTCCAATAACTATTAATATTTAATTAAATATTATTTTTAGATATGTAAAAGAAATTTTAATTTTACTCATGGTTACTATTTTACAGTAGTTCTAACATTAATGCCCGGGATACACGAGGCTAGTTTTTCAGCTAGGATAGCAAGTTAGTGCTAGAAAGCTGACAAGCCAGTAACTCTGGCTTAATTCGACAGGGAACTAGCTTCAATTCTAGACTAGTTAATGAAGTTACTAGCTAGGATAGTTTATTAGGATCGCGTTATATTTTAGCAACTAGTAGGTACTCGTTCTACTAATTTTGTACTGGCTTAAGTTCTGGTTCTGTCGGGCTGACAAATATATATTAGTATCCGACCGTAGTATACAGTGATTATATTAGTCAAAATAAAAATAGGAACGATGGACACAACACAATATAAAAATAAAATTCTTTATTATTTATTCTACACCAATAGATTACAGCTAGAAACAGCTTACAAAATGGGGATGTACATGGGCAAGATTTACTCTAATAAGAGTTTTCTTCCAGCAAACCTTTGAAGATAGATGTAGTTTTTTTCTATACTTTCACGATCACTGTAGATAATTAATTGATTAATTAATTGAGTATAACGCCAGGATAACAAATAAAAAGGTACATATGCGATAAATACCCGTTTTAAACAATAATCTATATATATAAAAGTCGGGTTAGTTACACCATTTATAGCTCATGAATGGCTCAACCGATTTATGATGATCGTTGATTGGTTGGATTTGTCACCGCCCCGAATAGCAGAATAACTATTAAATATATCAGACAAATTAATGCAAAAAAAAATTATGAAGAAAATTAATTTTCCCATTCTCAATTTTCTCAGCAGCTAATGATGGACCTATTGATAATTCTACCGGGGTGACATAAAATGTACGTCCCGCGTCATATGCATGTCTAGGCGGTACGAAGTTCAGCGGGTCCGCTAGTTATAGATATACATACTTGACTATAAAAGCACAAAAGAAGATGGTGAAATACTTATAGCAATGAGACTGGCTTATAATTTTGACGTCATGTAATCCGCCCATATTTCAAGTCAGGATAGGATACGGGATATCTAGCTTGCTATCCTAGCTAAGACAAACTAGCCCCGTGTATATCGGGCATAAAACCAAAAATTCATTACTATCGTTAAATAAATATTGAATGTTATTAGTTAAAGTTACTAAAAGATTTTTAGCAATTGATCAAAGATTTCTAATTAAAATTAAGTTAATTAGCGTGAATGATGTATATTTTACTAAAATAACTTTCTAGCCCTAATACTTGTGCTCGATTACACGTGAAGCTCTTTAAAAATTCAAATATTCGTATAACTTTAAAAATTTTATTTTATATTGCGTGCCCTCTCAACGTGTAAAATAAATATTCCAGTTACATTTTGATGCTTTACACCTATATTTATCAAGTTGATGGACACAAGGCAGTGCATCGTAGAGCACATTTCTAAGGTGAGTGACTTACGAGCCAATAAATCAAATCAAATCAAAAACATTTATTTGTGAACAACACCAATAGTACAACAGAACAAACACACACAGGAGACAACAAAAAGTACAAAGAAACAATAATTAAAAGATTAAAATTAAAAAGAAATGCAAAATATTGCAGTGTGTGTCCCATCGTACTCACTGCATGTGTCACAAAAAGGCTTTAACTCAGCATGTGCTGGGTTGCACTGGCTACCCAGCGCTGGTCTTCCGTTAGAGTCTCTTTGAGTAGACCACGGATATCCGCCCACTAACTAAGCATTGCACAACTAAATACAATTAAATATACTATGGATAAAAATAAATAACAATACAATATAATAATAATAATAACGGCTACCTATTTACTGTGAAGCCGGAGAGAGTAAACAGGAACTAAAATAGAACACACGACAAGCTAACCCCACAACAACGCACTAGCTGGCCACCCACTCATACGAACCTACTCCTAGCATTTACCAATAAAGTGTAGACACGTTTAAATGAATGACACCTCATTTTTGAGGTGTTCGCTCTCCTTTTGCCGTTTACTGAGGAACATTTAAAGCCTTTTTCTGAACCCGTATAACACGTACTTTGCTATAGGCGATGGTTACCACTTAACATCAGGCGGGCTATATGCTTATTCCGTTTCCAGATAATATAATAAAAATACAAGCTTGTTTCCTTCGTCAGTCGAGCAAAAACTGGTTAAAAGAGAACCAGATGCAAAAACAAAAAAATACACCACGAAGCTGCCAAACCATGTTTACCGACGTAGCCTCCGTCAAATCTGTATCAAAAGTTCCGAAGTCGAGATAAATTAGTTTGTTATTCTAAACACGGCTCCGGGAATTTAGTGCCAATCCCCTTTTTGATCTCTCCTGTGCAAACAACAGAACTCTGTCATGGCAGACGAGCCTTGACTTTGCATAAAATATTAGGCTTGACTGAGTTGGGTGGAATGTGCGAAGAACATAATCAGTTTAAAAAGTCAACTGTCGTTATTATCACCAATACGTTTATTTTGGAATAATCTAAGTAATTCCATAGGTATGCTATTTTTAAGACTAACATCGTCTCAATAAATATAAAAAACTAGCTGACCAATCCACAGCTTCGCACGCGTAGTTTTTTAATAAAAACATTACTCTCCTCCGCAATTGGGTAAAAAGTAGCCTGTGTCACCCGGAGATAGTGAAGCTTCCCAACAGTGAAAGAATTTTTAAAATCGATACTGTAGTTTCGGAGCCTATTCAATACAAACAAACAAACCTTTCCTCTTTATAATATTACAAAGTGTTTTGTAGATATTGATATGTTCTTTGATATTGTAGAACATATTTTTGTTATATCATCAATAGTTTCCGCAGAGTATGCGGTGAAAGACGTTTTAGGGCACTTTTTTACACCTTAGGTTAAGTTACTTAAGTTTTAGTAAGGATCCCTAATCTTTTCTAGCAATAAATATAGCCTATGTCATTAAGGGTGAAAGTAGCTTTCTAATGGAGAAAGAATTTTGAAATCGGCACATTAGTTTTTGAGTTTATTCATTACAAACATACACGCACATATACAAATCTTTCCTCTTTATAATATTAAAATAGAAGTATAATATATATACTAAAAAAATAAAAAAAGAAAAAAAAAATATTAATGAGACAAAATAAAAAAAAAATAGATATCTGAGTTAGATTTTATACAATATACGTTTTTAAAATTGGCTCAATACTATTTTAATTTTGTTATTCATCACGCAAAAATTTGGAAGATAAAGTTTACATGACTAAATAATTGTATAGCTTATAGTTTTTTTGATAACTAGCCATCATTTTCCTACTGTTGGGCAAAGACCTCCACCAACTCCTTCCACCTATCGCGATCTTTGTCAGATTCCCACCATTCCTTCTTAAATCCACTGATATCGTCGCGCCAACGCTTTCACGGCCGACCCCTACGTCGCTCCGTCCCCTACGAGCCTCCGGTACCCAAGGTGTTACGATGTTGGCCCATTTCTACGGAAGCATTCGACTTACGTGCACGGCCCAATCCCACTTGAGCTTCGCGGTTTTGTCTCCCACATCGGCAATGCCAGTTAATGAACGAAGCGTGGTATTTCTCGCCCGATCGGTTTTCCGGAATCCTAGGATGCTACGTTCCATTGTCCTTCGGCAAATCCAGAGCGTGATATTTTTATTGTAACACACACTGATCAAAAAATTTCGTCTGACACTGAGGTATTCTGGTATAGAAACGTCACTATAAGCTTCATAAGAAGGCTCAAGGTTGCTCAGAGTGCTATGGAGAGGGCTATGCTTGGTACTTCTCTACGAGATCGAATCAGAAATGAGGAGGTTCGTAGACGAACCAATGTCACCGATACAGCACAAAGGATTAGCACGCTGAAGCGTCAGTGGACAGGGCACATAGCTCAAAGATCTGACGGCCATTGGGGCAAAAAGTTGAGACCACGCACTGGAAAGCGCTGCGTAGAACGGCCCCCAGTAGATGGAAAGACAATCTGATAAAGCTTTCGGGGAGCCGTCAGGTGCAGGTCGCACAATATTGGTTGCTCTGGAAATCCAGAGGCCTATATCTGGGACTGAGCAATTCTTCTGACATCTCAAATAATACAAACGGTTTACTAAAACCGTTGGTTGCCACTGGTTGCGTTCTGTTCCTAATGTATATGCCATACCCGGTAGAAAAAAAGTTTAAGTTCATGACAAAAACGTATATATGTATGTATGTAGAGAACTATCTTAGTTTTTTGCGATTTAGTGCGAAAGCTAGCTAACGCAAATGAGGGTCGAAAGTCTGTTAAAAATAACTTGTGAGCGGAGAAGTAAGTTTTCCAAATAATGTATTTATCGGTTGACCACGATACAGACTATAACAGACTTTCGAAACTGCCCTTTAACCATGCACTTTACTATGTGCCCGCCGGCTATCGGTTGCCTACTTCATTGTTGGTATCTGTTTGCCTTAAAACGAACTTGTGTAGTGTGGTGAACTAGAAAAGTTCGGTTAAGCTACATCGTATATATCGGTAAATACGTGATAAATACCAGTTTTTTATTAGTAATTACTTTGAAATAAAGTGTTTTGTTTTTAATTGATAAATACCACCCATAAATAAAGCTTATCTTTAAATAACTTTCTTCACTTAACTGGTATTCCAATAAAGATTATTCTCTAGACAACTAGATGACAGCTTACTCAAGTTACGATTGCTGTACTAGTCCAGATTAAAAATATCTTTTACTTCAGTTATTCGAAAAGCATCCATTCGAAGCGAAGCGCTGAGTTTCTTATTGTGCATTTAATAAATAAACTCCTTTAGAAATGCACATCTAGCGGAAGCCCTAAATTCTGCAATAAAAATTGTGCTGGTATCGACAAACATGTGTATTGTGGATAAATGTTTAGCTTGCGGACAGTTTTGTACGCACTTCGCGAGACATTCGTCGCGCACAGCAAACACGCCTCGGCTTGAGCCATAAGTGGTTAAAAATACAAAACGGCGCATGCTTGGACCGATTCAAACCACCTATACACAAGACCATAATAATAATAATAATAATAATCCTCCTAGCCGATTTCGGCTACAGAGACTTGACTTTGTGATTATTGGCCTAGGTGTTTAGCCTGTATGTGGCTGATGTACCCTATTTTTGCGCTAAAAGTCCGGTTACAATGAACACAAGTTAAGGCGCCATTAATGTAGTTGTAATTGATATTAGCCGGCGGTCGACTTTTAAGCTGATCTCGTTTTAAGTCTAGTTCTTGCCTCCTTTCTTCTTCAAACTCGTACACCTTGTCCTGAACATGACGCCTCCACTCAGGTCGTTTTTCAGCGAGAGCCTCCCAGCGCGACGGATCGATACAACACCTCTTCATGTGCCTCTTCTGTACGTCTTTGAAACGTAGGAACTGACCTCCGCGTTTCCGCTTACCATGTTCTAGTTCACAGAAGAAAATGCGTTTCGCCCTTCGCTCATCAGACATCCGAGACAGGTGCCCGCACCAACGCAGCTGACGCCGCATCAAATATGCCTCTATGCCACAGACATTAGCCCGTCGTAGAACATCGGTATTACGGACCCGATCCGACCACTTGATGTTAAGAATGTCGCGGAGGCATTTCAGATGGAATCTGTCTAACGTGCGTATGTGTCTGCGATACAGGCACCATGTCTCTGACGAGTACAAGATGTTAGGAAGTACAATAGCCATATACACCTTAATCTTGGTACTCAATTTGATGTTATGGGAGCGAAATACCTGGACTCGTAGTTTACCAAAAGCAGCCATAGCGGAGCCAAGTCTGCTGTTGATCTCCGAGTCAAGGTCGCATTTTGTTGTTATGCTGCTTCCCAGATATCTGAATGTATCGACCTGTTTTATGGGCTTTCCATCGATTTGCAGATTCAGTGGAGCTTGGTTAACAGTGTCCATGGCCATCACCTCTGTCTTTGTAATATTAATTTTGAGGCCAAATCTACAGCACGCAGCGTCAAGCCGAGTCATCAAGTCCTGGAGTCCCTCAGAAGATTCCGCAACGAAACATAGGTCATCAGCATACATCAATTCGGTAATGAGGTCATACGATACCTTTGTGTGCGCTTTTAACCTAGCCAGGTTAAAGATACTGCCATCTGTGCGAAAACGTATGCGGATCCCTTCGGTGTTGGCTTGTAAAGTCTCCCTCACGACAACGGAAAAGTACAGAGCAAAAAGAGTGGGTGCTAATACACAGCCTTGTTTTACACCACAAGTGACAGGGAATTGCTCTGTCTGCTCACCATTGACGGCTACGCAACAAGTCATGTTGTCGTGAAGAAGTCTTATCAAGCGTATAAATTTGTCGGTGCAACCAAGTTTCGAAAGCACGATCCACAAAGCTTCGCGAGGTACACTGTCAAAAGCTTTCTCCAGATCAACAAAACAGAGAAACAGAGGTTGACACTGTTCCCTGCTTTTCTCTTGCAGTTGTCTAAGAGAGAATATGGCCTCGCATGTGCCGCGATTGGGTCTAAACCCAAATTGCGTTTCAGGCAATATACTTTCAGAGAGCTCCATAAGACGATTTAAGAGTACTCTGGCAAAAGTTTTTCCTGGAGTAGACAGAAGTGATATACCCCTATAAGAGTTGCAAACAGATCGATCACCTTTATTTTTATACAAAGAGCAAATTAGTGATACGCCAAAACTAGGAGGAACGAACTCCATTTCCCACATGCGCTGGAAAAATTGCCAAATCTTGTAGTGCAACTCATCTCCGCCATATTTTAATAGTTCTCCTGGTATGTTATCGATGCCGACAGCCTTATTGTTTTTCTGCGCTTTGATGGCGATGATAACTTCCTCAAGAGAAGGAGGCTGATCCAGATCTACGGCTTGTGGTAAGGCAGGAAGTGATGCTAAATAGTTTATGTCAGCAGAACGATCCACATTGAGTAAGCTGTTATAGTGTTCTGCCCAGCGAGTAAGAACTTCTCCTTTGCTTACCAGGAGGGTACCTGAAAGTGATTTCAGTGGTACGTTTACTCGATGTGGACTTCCTACTAACTTTTTAATCTCGTTAAAGAAATCGCCGAGTCTATTCGAATCAGCAAGCCACTGAATATAGCGAACCTTGTTCAGCCACCACTCATCTTTTGCGTTTCGAGTTAGTCTCCTTATTTGGCTCGTACTCTCCTTTATTTTTTCAGAAGCAGTTGTCTGATTTCCCTTTCGAAGGAGCTGGCGGTGTTTTTCTAGGGCGACTGTCAATGTATTATCATTTTCGTCAAACCAGTCTTCACAGACACGAGGTTTTTGGCCTAAGATCTCAGTAGCCGCATTGATGGTATTTGTAGTTAACAGTTTCCAGCCCTCGTCTAACTGTTCATCTTCGGGGTGTATGCCTGCTGTAAAGGTATTGACAGCTTCCCTGTAATTTGCCAATATTTCAGCAGACTCTAGCTTTTTCAGATGAAGACAGTTAGGCTTAGCCCTGCGAGGTCTACGGCAAGGGCTAAGACGCAAAAATAGTTTTGTAACAACAAGTCGGTGATCCGACCAACAGTTTGCGCCCCTCATTACTCTCGTTACTTTGACATCCGCTATATCCCGTTGACGGACTATAGCATAATCAATAAGATGCCAATGCTTGGACCTTGGGTGCATCCAGGTAGTTTTGTATTTATTTGGGAGTCTAAACATGGTATTGGTAATACCCAGATGAAATTGGGAACAGAGGCTTAGTAACAGTTGCCCATTACTGTTCATGTTACCAATGCCATGTCGCCCTATCACCCGAGGCCAAGCTTCAAAATCACGTCCGACGCGAGCATTAAAGTCGCCAAGAAGCAAAACTTTCTCACAGCGCCGGATTTTAGTCAGCACTTCTGACACTTCCTCATAAAATTTGTCCTTGACGTCATCACTTTTGTCGAGTGTTGGCGAATATACGCTGATAACATTTAAGTATTTATTGTTTCGAAGATGGAAACGTAAGGACATGACACGATCAGAGATAGCAACTGGATGTTCTTCCAACTTAGAGGCTAAAGTAGTTTTAATAGCAAAGCCTACTCCTGACCGTCTAGGCTCAGAAGCTGGTGTGCCTTTCCAGAAGAAAGTGTACCCACCACCACGTTCAACAAGCTCACCTTCGTCAGCTAGATGTGTTTCGCTGAGAGCGGCTATGTCGACGTCATAGCGTTTGAGCTCGCGAGCCACAATGGCGGTTTTACGTTCTGGGCAGAGGTTGTTGGGTCGGTCTAAAAGAGTACGTACATTCCACGCACCAAAAGTCATATTCATCTGCATGTTTTTAGATTTATTCTTATTGCGAGGAATGAGCGTTTGTTTGGGGCACCTTTTCTAGCCCCCTCCCCGGCTGAGCGAGGAAAGCAGTGCCTCTCTAAATAAAGCTGCTTTGTCTCAAAGAGTGCTGCCGAACCACACTGTCACCCCGATGCAGTGCTAGAGCGACCACTCTCCTCTCCTTAGGCCACCCGTGTCCAGGTATTAGACCAAGCCCAGGACTTTTTTAAACTCGGAATGACAAAGCCAAGTCAGATGCGCAGGATATATTAAGTTGCATAAGTGTGCGCGCCGTACACAGATGCACCCTCTCCTCCTTACTCCCCTTGACCCAGTGGAACGGAGAACCGCTACGACTGGAAGGGAACAGGACGCAGTATCTGGCAACGATAAAAACTCCTATCGCTACCTTCAGGCCTTCTACAGTTGCCTGGTTGCCTCGCCACTTGAGGTGGATTGCGTTGACGCCGAAGCAACGAGCACTAGCACGGGGAGTGACCGTGCCGACTCGAGGGCCGAAACACGCCGTTGCTACAACAAAGTGTTTCGGCACTCGAGCCCCCCTCTACCAGCCTAGGTTCCTAAGGTGTGGCCGCTGCATGCTATAGCGGCGACCACTAACGACGATCGAATGCGTGCCGCGCGATCTGAGGAGCCTTTTATAGGCGATGTTGCCTCGACCACTAACGACGATCGAATCTTCGTATATTCAACGGGCAGCGTAACGACGCCCCAGAGAGGTCCGCACTGTACGACGGCTCGAGCACGACAAGACCATAACCTATACACAAGGCAGACACAACTTGACACAACCGTTAACAAGCAATGCACTACTTGCTCTTAGGCGCTTTGTTTGTAGCTGTTTTACTGACAAACGCTGGCTATCCTGCCATCATCGCCACGAATGTTGAGGCGCGCACGTCTCACAAAGTGAGTAAGGCTCCGAGCAATAACACAGGTCAACAGGAGAAAGGCGATATCGTTTAAAGGACACTATCTACCTCTGTGCTCTCTCCACTGAAAGAATGTGTGTCCAACCACCAGTTACTGCATTAAAGAACCTTAAGGGCATGTTAGTAAAGTTCCAAATCGAAAATGAAGTAAATAAATCGACATTTGTAAATCCGCTGAAACAAAAACATTGTTTAACTCCGCATAGGTTGGGAAAAAAGTCTTTTCGCATTATAGTATGTATGAACTTGTAATAAAATCTCTTTGGCTATACTATTTGTATCTGGCTGGTTTTGGTATCATTCAAAGTTTAAATTTTAAAGAAGAAAATTCCAAATTCAAATTAGGAAAATGTGTGATTTTTATTTGTTTTCGTACTGTAAAGATGAGTGAATCTAATGAAGAAATTAGATACATTTTAAAATTTTACTACAAAAAAAGTAAAAATGCAAAGCAAGCCGCGAAAAAAATTTGCAATGTTTATGGACCTAGTGCAGTGTTTGTGAGAGTAGCACAAATTTGGTTTAAGCGTTTACAATCCAGAAATTTTGATGTCAAAGATGCACGTCGCTCTGGTCGCCCTATTACGGATAAAAATGATGTCATTTTTGAAAAAGTAGAGCAAGATCGGCATATCAGTAATTACGACGTAGCTGAAGAACTGGGAATTGACCACAAAACAGTTTTGGTGCATTTGAAAAAAAACTGGGTACACAAAAAAGCTCGATATTTGGGTACCTCACGAGCTCACTGAAAGAAATCTAATGAACCCTGCACTCATTTGTGATCCTTTATTACGACGTAATCAAACCGAACCATTTTTGAAGAAGCTGATAACTGGTGATGAAAAGTGAATCACGTACGACAAGAAAGTGCGAAAAAAGTCGAGGTCAAAGGCCGGTCAGGTTTCACAGACTGTGGCGAAACCCGGGTTAACTCGCAACAAGGTGATGCTGTGTGTGTGGTGGGATTGGAAGGACAATATTCATTATGATCTATTACCACCAGGCAGGACCATCGATTCTGAAATCTATTGCGAAAAACTGATGAGATTAAAGCAAGAAGTTAAGAGAAAGCGGTCGGAATTAATCAACAGAAGGGGTGTGGTTTTTCATTATGATAACGCTAGACCTCACAAATTTTTAGTCATTCAGCAAAAATTAAGAGAGTTTGACTGGGAGGTGTTAATGCATCCGCCGTATAGTCCTGACCTTCAGATTTCCACCTGTTTCGGTCTCTTCAGAATTTTTTAGGCAGTGTCAGGTTACAATCACGAGAGGACTGCCAAAACTACTTGTCGCGGTATTTTGATCAGAAGCCCCAAAATTTCTATAACAATGGGATTATGTCTCTACTTGCAAGATGGCAAAAAGTTATCGAACAAAATGGTACCTACATACTTTAGTTAAATGTAAATAAACTATATCAAAAAATATTTTAATTTTTTTAAAAAATGCGATGAAACTTTTTCTCTAAACTTAAAATATGTGGAGTTTTTGTCTTCAGTTATGTCCGCTTGTTGTTCATACAGCAAAAAGCTTTAAGGTAGCTTCACACAATAAGCTATAACACAGATAATATTGTATAACTTGTAATCTCGCTTTATCTTCACCATAACTAATCTAACATTTTAAAAAAAAATTAGCTGCATTCTTCAAGGGATTAATCGTGTTCAAATAACTAAAAAACTTGGAGAAAACGAACGAGCACCTTGGAACCTACGCCCGGCAGTTAAATGTTACAAGTTGATAATTGAATGAAAAAACTTGCACGCTACAAAAGAAACAAACACAAATATAAAATACACATATAAAAACGTACAATGGGTGTAATTATCGTTCAGAAGCAATTCCTTCCAGACAATCTTTGTATGGAGTGGATTTTTGTAATATTACAATAATGGAAGGGGTAGGAACATTAAAAAAACAAAAATTAATGTATAGGAGAACGCTGACTATATTGTGTTGATGATGATAACAGCAGCGGCGCAATAACTATGCGATAATATATTATGAAAGCAAGGAGTGAGACAGCATCCTTAAAATACAAAGGTCATCGTTCCTACATCTGTTTTACGATGGCTGTATTGCTGAATCCACATACCTCTTCAATTTAAAACTTGTATTGTGGAACGTCTGACGGTCGCTTTGATCCTGGATTTCGTATTTAAATTCTGGAACTCTAATTCACTTTTAAAACGCTAGCTTTATTCAATTGGAGAAAACATTACATTACTATTTTTATGACAGTTGATTTAGATTCTTAAAAAAATAAAAAAAAATATTGTTGACTTGCATGCCGCGGTGATCGTAGAGTGTACCAGCAGGTCCAGCAAGCTGCTGGCCTGCTGCTTTTGCTAGCGGAAGCTGCTTGAGGATGGGAGAAGAATATAGAGTTAAGCAGCGTTGACATAGAGAGAGAGTTGGCATAGCGTGCCAGGATGGCGGCGTGCGCCTAAGCACACTACTTTTTTTGCACACAGAGTTGAAACAAGCTTATGACCCACCTAATGTTAAGTGGTAACCACCGTCTATAACAGAGAACTGCCTCGTAGGTCACGCCTTAGAAATGTGCCCTACGTTGCACTGCTAATGGAATTTTGCTTGGCGGCAGAAATAGGTATGGTGATAATACTTCCCCGGGCGAGCCATTAATAATCTTAAGAACTACATAAATAATACAAAATGTTTGACTCCCGTAACGCCAAGCTCGTGTACATGACCAAAGGCTTTGTCAAACAGAACGCGTACATAGCGCTGCGTAATAGCGTTATAGCGTAGCGTTTTAACGTCGCGCTCTTTTCATGTCACACAAATTGTATAGATTAACCCAACGCTCCATAACGCAAGGAACCATTCGCCAAAGCGTAGTGCACATCGATAGCAGAGTGTGAAAAGTTTATTCGTTATAGAGATGTCGAGTGATTCAGATGTGGTAGAATTACCTATTATTACTCGTGCGCGATAACTTGGGACCTGCTAGGAATGCGACTCCCCGACCGCTTTCCCTGCACTTCCCCAATGGCGCCCGTATTGTACCGTTCGCATCACTATTTTTTACTAGGGTTTTTAGTCTCGTACTGGCCTACGTCACGTAACGACGCGCTCTGGAATTCTTTTAGTTTTCGTTTGTGTCATTGTTTTGTTGTTGTAGTTTTTGTTGTGACATGATGACCTCTTACAAGAGACGAATGAATCGCAATTAATTGTAAATTTATCGGATACCTCTTCGTCAAGTGATTATAGTGAGACTGAGGACGAAGAACAACCTCTAGAAGGCATAAATCCACTAAGTAGTGACGAAGATGAGATAATGTAAATAATAGATAAAATAAATGTATAAACTTAAACATTGTATTTTTATTTTATTCAAATAGTGTAAAAAAGATTAGATAAAAAGCAGCGTCCTCCCTGAGTAACATAATAAATTAGGTTAAAAAAAACAAAGACGAAGCCGCGGGCGGCTGCTTGTTATGTTCGCTTTTTTGCAGGCGGTACAAACACCGTATGACGTCACCGCGCTCAGGTCCCAACTTATCGCGCACGGGTAATACTTATATATGCTTTATCTCGTACACAGAGAACAAGAGTATGGGTGCACGACATCAATAAAAAGGATTTAGGAGAATATCATCGGTTTGGTCGCGAGCTTGCATCACATGATTAGCGTTGATACCGCCTGGTTAAAAACAGTAAGCACCGAATGCGATTTAGAGTTGCGTGTTTTCTGTCTGTACACACGCCACGTCCGGCGGGACGATGATGTGTAAATTTTCTGACACAATTTAATTAATGTATTTATTATGGCACAAAAACTAGAATAAAATTAAACTGATACAAAATATTATTAACAACTTTAACGCCTAGATTGTATGCCAAAGTATATCTCCACAGCATGACAATTCTAGCCCATTTCTGTGTAGACTAGTCATTATGCGTGCGCGTGGCGTCGTACACGCCACGCAGGTGCCATGTAGGTCTGACATCTTTGACCGAGCGAAGCGATTGATTTCTTAATCAACTTGGGCAAATCGGCGTTTTATGTATGTATGTATGTCCGAGGATAACTTTCGAAGCGTTGATCCGATCATCGTGATATTTAATACATAAGTAGGTAGTGATGGCACAATTTTGGTGTGACTAAAAGAGCTAAAAATTTTGGGGGGTTGTTGAGATATTGGGGTTCAAGAGGGGTAAAAAAATGAAAATGTGGCTAACTGGTCAAATGGGACGTCAAATAAAAGGTATTTATTAGAACATTTAGACTCTGTTTTTATTTATTGTAAACTCTTTATAGTTTATGAGTTATTAGCCAATAAAAACTAAACTTTGACAAAATTCACAGTGCCCCACAGTGCTGTAATTTAGTATGTGAGTAGCTTAAGTGATACAAATATAGGCAAAAGTCTGAAATCCAGAATAACTGCAATTTGTAGCCCAAAAAAGTAAAACCACAATACATTAACTCCCGTTACTTGTAATTTGAGTGAAACTGTAGGTCAAGTATTTTGGTTAACTACTTCGTGACACTATTTTGATAGTCAAAGATTACAAATAATATTTTATTGTTTTAATCGGAGACTCGCGAGATCTCAGTTCAGGGCAAACCACTAGTTATTATAATTTCATACATTCATACAGCTGGGTGCACGTCACGCAACCGCCACACGTATACAAGCTCGTCCACGTCCCAATACCTGCGGTGCTGGCGGCTTCAGTACAGTGCTTTGAACTTAGTAGGACGAACAAGTAAGTTTACCTTTTAAACTCTGAATTTGCGCTTAGGAACTATCTAATACTAATGTTCATTTTGCTGAATATTTCAATATTCTTCATTGTAATAAACCTCGGCTTTATAAAGCCGCTCACGCAGGAGACTATGTACAGGATAAGAGTTGCACAGAGAGCCATGTCTGTGACTGTTAGATCGAGTTCCAAACGTCGAGATCCATAGACGAACGTTCATGACGTTGGGATTCGAGTTATGGAGCTCAAATGCTCTTGGGCAGGACACTTGGCTAGACGTGATGATGTGAGATTGAGCAGGAAAATTACTGAATGGTGGCGGAGGAGCGGGTATAGAAGGGTAGGACGACCAGCAGCGAGATGGGTGGACGACATCGTAAAGGTCGTGGGCCGTCAGTGGGTGAGACTAGCGCAGAATCGTGGTGGATGGCACAAACTTGGGGAGGCCTATACTCAAAAATGGGTGAAGTCAGGTTGTGGATGACGATGATGATGATATAAAGCCGAATAAAGTTAGAGTCGAGAATTTTCAGAAAACGATAGCCGTTGTTAATGTCCGATGAAAGAATTTGACGTTATCTGTTGAGACTTACAAAATGATGAAGATGAACAGTTTCAGTCAACGCGGCAAAATTATTTTAATCACCTGACTCAAAATTAGTTGTTATAGGTTTGAAGCCTATGCGTGTCTGTCTGTCTTTGGCGTTCTAATTCTCATGCGGATGGACCGATTCGGACATAGTTTTTTTCTAGTAGAAAGCTAGTTTGACTGGGTTGGTTCATTAAAATAAATGATTAATTTAAATTAACATTTGACTCATTCAAATCACAAAAAAAATAATAAAAGTTCAGCATGTCAGTTTTATCCCACGATGCAAAGACAGGGCTACGAAGGTTAATTTTTTTTTTAATTTAGCTGACCAGCTCGCGGCTGCGGACGCGTGGATTGTCAATAGAAACATTACCCTCCTTCTTTGCGGTCGATTAAAATGTAGCCTATGTCCCAATCCCGGTCACAATCTATATTATATACCAATGCATCTAAAGTATACCTCATAATTTAAACCCCCTTTTAGGGATGGTTTTGCAAAAAAAAACACGAATTTCTCTATTTCTTACCAAAAGCCTGCATATGAATTTTCAGATCCCTAATTTAAGGAATTATGGAATGCGTATACAAACTTTCAACTCCTATTTCAACCCCTTCAAGATTATTTTTTGAGACAAAAGTTAGCCTATGTCCTTTTTGTGGATATCTATCTCCTTGCCAAATTTAGTTGCCGTTTAGTCGTTAAAAGACAACAAACAAACAAAAAATTACTTTCTTATTTATAATTAGTATGGATATTTGTTTTGACTGTTTGCATACTAACTATTACTTAAACTTCATTATTATTAGCCTTATCATATTCTACCGTTCATAATTTCGTCACCTATTTATATGTTCCTATTTAGAACTTAGGCAGTCGAAAACACTGATAATTTCCCAAAAATAGGTGTTCAGTAAACAGTTGCGCCGGGTTCCCTTATAAATCTAGTTACCGTTGGCTTTATTTGACAATGGATGGATTTATCGGGTGCCAAACGTGGCCGCGAGAATAAATTACCGAAGGAACTTCTGACTTGTTGACGATTTGGTTTAACCTTACCTTTTTGTAAAATAGCTTTAAGAGATTTAACTGATATTATGGTAAGATATACAGCGATTTTTTTTTCTACTTGGAGATGGCCCACCTGATGTTAAGTGGTAACCATCGCCTTTAACAGAGAATTATATTTCCAGGAGTTGTTAAAAACAAAAGCCAGTCACTTGTAAATCAGATTTATATTCCAGATCAACTTGACTGAACGATGGTATTTATACATAAGATAGCAGTCAGCCGTAATGATATTACCCGTGTGAACTTTGGACGGTATCTGATATCACCTTTGCCGCTCCGTTGGAACCACGTGGGCGGTTCCAGCTCAACTCACTAATTTGATAGTGAAAATCATGTAAGTAAATCAGGAGTATACACTACACTATAATCCGCAGGCAAAAGCCCTAACTTCGGAATAGTTAAAATATATATTAAAATCCCTGATTATTTAAAAAATCGGCCAAGTGCGAGTCGCACTCGCTCACGAAGGGTTCCGTACCAATAACTATAAAAACGAGTAAAAAAAACCATATTTGATGTATAGGAGCCCCACTTAAATATTTGTTTAATTTTAATTAAATTGGTGTGTTTGCGGGTAGGATAGTGAACATATATTTTTATTGGCGACGAAAACTAGTTAAATTGGTTAACTAGTTAACTTAATTTTGGAAATATATCACGTTAAATGGAATGTTAATTTGGTTTGTAGCGAATGTCAAATGAGTAGAGTTACTGAAATTGCTGATCATATAACGTCCTAATTATGTTTTAAAAACAGCTCTTAAATGTCCTTATAGCAAGGATTTCAGTATTCAAAACCTTATTAAAGCCGACTATAAAAACACGTAAAAAAATATTTTTCCTAGAATTATTAAAATTCTTTAAAAATTTAATTAAGATAAAACAAAATCATCACGTGTAATTTTAACCTCAATTAGAACGCGAGAGATTTGTAGACTTGTTTAGCACAGGTTTAAAATATTACACGATTTGTCCTTTTTCAACGTTTTTCAAGCCGTTGTAAGGCGGTGCTCAAATAGAACGCTATTTCGCGCTAGTGTTCGCGAATATTGTTCGTACGAAATTGCGATTATAAATACGGACGTAGATTTGGTGTTATCTGACAAAAAACTAAAGTAAAAGAGATTTATTGTCGGACAACAGTACAGTACAGACAAAACAGACGGTAATAAAATAAAATAAAACATTGAAAAAAATATTAAAATAACATAATGTAAAATGGTAGGTACCTACCTATAAAAATACAGAAATACATATCATCATCATCATCATCATATCAGCCGTAGGACGTCCACTGCTGGACAAAGGCCTCCCTCATTGATCTCCAGGAACTGCGGTTGGAAGCGGCCTGCATCCAACGCCGACCTGCGGTTCTTACCAAGTCGTCTGCCCATCTTGTGGGTGGACGTCCTACGCTGCGCTTGCCGGTCCGTGGCCTCCACTCGAGAACCTTTCGGCCCCATCGGCCATCTGTTCTGCGCGCTATATGGCCTGCCCATTGCCACTTCAACGTGCTAATCCGTCGGGCTATGTCGGTGACTTGAGTTCTCCTACGTATCTCCTCATTTCTGATTCGATCCCGTAGAGAAACCCCGAGCATAGCCCTCTCCATCGCTCGTTGAGCGACTCTGAGCTTATTCATAAGGCCAATAGTGAAGGACCACGTCTCGGTTCCATATGTCATCACTGGTAACACACACTGATTGTAGACTTTCGTCTTAAGGCACTGAGGTATGTTGGACGAAAAGACGTTGCGAAGTTTCCCAAACGCTGCCCATCCGAGTTGGATTCGACGATTGACCTCTTTCTCGAAGTTGGACCTACCTAATTGGACTGTTTGTCCTAGGTATACATACGCGTCGACAACTTCAAGAGCCGAGTTCTCAACCATAACTGGGGCAGGGACGACATGGACATTTGACATGATTTTCGTCTTGTCCATGTTCATTTTAAGTCCTACCCGTTGGGAGACTCGATTGAGGCCTTCGAGCATCGTGCTGAGCTCTTCCATCGACTTTGCCATGACCACAATATCGTCGGCAAACCGAAGGTGAGTGATGTATTCGCCGTTAATATTGATGCCCAGTCCTTTCCATTCCAAAAGCTTGAAGGCATCTTCCAATGCGGTCGTAAACAGTTTCGGAGAAATGACATCTCCCTGTCTTACGCCTCTTTTTAAGGGCATCGCCTTCGAGCTCTGTTCATGTACTCGGACTGACATAGTGGCATTTTTATACAAACACTTCAACACTTCGATGTACCGATAGTCAATACGGCATCGTTGGAGAGACTCAAGCACTGCCCATGTTTCGATCGAATCGAAGGCTTTCTCATAGTCCACAAACGCGAGACATAGCGGCAAGTTATACTCTTCGGTCTTCTGTATGACTTGCCGCAGCGTATGTATGTGGTCTATGGTACTGTAGCCTTTACGGAACCCGGCTTGTTCGGGCGGCTGGAAGTCATCAAACCTGCGTTCGAGACGGTTCGCGATGACCCTCGATAACAGCTTATAAACATGGCTCAAAAGCGAGATGGGTCTGTAATTCTTAAGCAAGGTGTTGTCACCTTTCTTGAAGAACAGAACCACCACGCCCCCGTTCCATGCTTTTGGCGTCGTACCTTCAAGCAAGGCGGAATTAAAAAGCTTCTGAACGACTTTAAGTACCGGTGATCCACCCGCTTTCAGAAGCTCTGAAGTGATTCCGTCCTCACCCGGCGCCTTGTCGTTCTTAAGCTGCTTCAAGGCCATCCTGATCTCATACAGGCTGATGTCCGGAATATCTTCGGTATAATGTCGGGTCAGTTTGGCTCTTGGGTCGTTGGCCGCACTGCAAACAGGTTTAGTGACCGAATCGTAGAGCCGTCCATAGAACCTTTCGACTTCCCTTAACACTTCCGCTTTACTTGACGTTATGCTGCCATCTTCTCTCTTCAGCTTCCTCATGCGGCTCTGCTCAATAGAATTATCTCTCGCGAACACTTTGGAGCCTTTATTCCGCTCTATCGTATCTTTAATACGAGATGTATTAAAGGTACGAATATCGTGCCGCAAGGATTTCCAAATCTTTCTATTGAGCTGCCTATGTGACTGAGCATCATCGGGAGACTGCAATTGCAAAGAACGTCGTTCAGCCATGAGGTTAAGGGTGTCATCAGAGAGTTTCTGAGGTCTATTGGTACGGGGGGTCTTAAAGAACTGGGACCCCACCGTATGGACGGTTTCTACGAACCTGTTATTGATCTCGTCCACTGATGCATCTACTTCTAGACAGTAAAAGCGAT
The DNA here is from genome assembly GCA_918857605.2 of Philereme vetulata. NCBI lineage: Eukaryota > Metazoa > Arthropoda > Insecta > Lepidoptera > Geometridae > Philereme > Philereme vetulata. The sequence goes on along the minus strand of OU975459.1, from coordinate 5,528,137 downwards.
TTGCAAGTTCGAGTTGAAAGCTCTCGAGGTTTTGGATATGTGCGCGAGTGGGTCGGAGCGTAGATTTCATCAAACGGGACCTTTCAAGTTTAACGTTCATATTCAATGTGGCTCTAACAATTCGGTGATCACTGCCGGTTTTCACCCTGTGAATCACAGAGACATCATTGAATATCCGTTTCTTGTTGGTCAAGATGAAATCAATCTCATTTCTCGTGGAACCGTTGGGACTCATCCAGGTCCATTTCCTGTGAGGCGGCTTCTGGAAAAAAGAATTCATCATAAAGAGTCCTTCTTTCTCCAGAAAATCGGCCAGCCTCTGTCCTCTGGGGTTCCGTTGCCCATATCCAAATTGCCCCACTCTCAACTCATCATCGCTTCTCATGCCTAGCTTTGCATTGAAGTCTCCCATAACAACAATAAAGTGAGTTTTGTTCGTATGTATGGCTCTACTGATGTCCTCATACATAGACTCTACTTCTTCATATGGGTGTGAAGTGGTCGGCGCATATACCTGAACGACCTTGGTCGTCAGGTACGCGACCCTGCTCGACACACTGTCGATGGTGATAATGTTGTTGATGAGTGACTTGTGAACGAGAAACCCAACACCACCTTGGGACTGTTGGTCGCCCTCCCGGTAGTATAGTAGATTACCAGACTTAAGGGATATCGTGTCCTACGGACTTCTGATAACCCCAAAATGTCCCAGTGTAATCTACTAATTTCTTCTTCCAGCTCAACAATCTTTTCGTCTGTCCTCAAAGTGCGGATGTTGTGTGTTACCAGGGCCAGTGGTCGTCGTAGGGTTTGGTAGCCGATCGTCTCCCGGGGATTCTTAGCACCCCTGGCCCCGCCGTTACCGTGACTGCTACCGTAGCCAGGATTAGCGGGGCCGCCGGGGACTCGGGGCCTGGCTTTATGTTGTAAATCCATGAGGGGGTTGTTGCCATACTCGCCACGCTTGGCAGGCGGGTTGGCGAGCGCAGTATAGGTGTTGAAACACGAAAAGACGCTGCTGCCCATCTTTCGGAGGTATCCCTTAGCAGACTCCTACTGCATCCACGGGCAAGAGCGGAGGGGCAACATTCTATTGCCGGCGCCCCACGGCAGAAATACATATAAAACAACAGAATTAGAAACGGTCATTAAAGGCAGGTACCTAACGTAGATACGTGGGCGCTAAAAGGTTCCGTACTGTGCGGTGTCCCAAAAAGGATCAGTCTCAGCTTTGTGTTAGTCCACGCTTAGGCACTAAGTGCAGCCCAACGCTGGTTTTCAGAGTGAGCCTGTTATTGTGACCTCACGACCAGAGAGAGACACCGAAGAAACATGGAAAAACAGGCATTAGTAAAATACATACATTCTAAGTGCCTACCTACGTATAAAAAATTAGAATAAAATAAAGGACGGAATTAAGGAAATAACGATTAACAAAAGAACAGACAGAGACCAATCAAAAACAGGTTAACGACCATCCATGAAGAGTATACAGCAGAATAAATACCTACCCACCAATACTCAAAGTGCATTGTCCAGTGAGTAAAGCAGGCGTTATATGTATTTCTGGCGAAGAGTGAGTTCCTTTTTGAGTGCCGACTTGAAGGTTGTTACGGTTTTTAACGCTCGAAGGGGGCAAGTCATTCCAACACCGTGTGGCCGTGAATCGGGATGAACCCCGAAAGGCTACGGATTTATGTCTCGGCGTTAAAAAAACCAGTAGAGTGCACAATCGTTTGGGGTTAACGTTTTTTAATACGCTTTTATTAGCTTGGTATGTATGTATGTAACGGAATCTTTCAATTTGATTTTCTACCACTTCAAGACGTCAAATTTAATTGAAATTTTGCCCCTATTCAAGAATCGACTACAATAGCATAATTCAGTAAGTTTGTCAAATTATCCTGACCAGGATCTTCAGGATTAGTGGTTTTTATATCCGAAGACATGAAAAATACGCTTTTGTAGTTAGCTGAACTAAAAAACAGAAAATAATAATATTTTAAAACAAAAAAAAATGTATGCTTTAAACCACACGACTGAAATAAAACTTCGTTTTTAAAATATTAATTTATAAAATTGTTCAAGAACGAAATGAAATTATGAAAAATAATCATGTAATCACCAGTCGCGTAACGCTATAAAACTCGCAAACGGACTATTGACTGAGATATTTCATGCACTGGCTATGAGAGGAAGACAGAAAAAAAATCTGCGCGCGCACTGCACTCTCTTGCTTCTACAGTGTGATACAGACAATAGGCCTAAACTGTGTCTTAGATATACGAAACGCAACTGGCTATGAGAGAAAGAGAGAAATAAAATTTGTGCTAGCACTTCTGTATCTCTTGCCTCTACAATTAATATACGAAACGTAACTCTCTCTCTCTTTCTATCTTCACTAACTTATCTCCTTTTCAACTTCCGTTCGCCTCACCCGATCACATTTATCGTAACGCTCTCGTCACGCATTCACCAGCTTACTCCCCAAGTCAAGCGTGCGTAAAGAAGTTTTACTTCAAAAACTAAATAACATTCTTTTGTAAATAATCGAAATAAAATGTAGAAAATAATTTTCAATTAATTTAAATTAAGAATAGTATGGTTGACAAAAAAATTTATTTTACGTAAAAAAACGTAGAGTGCTTTTTAAGGAATTTTCAAACATCAAGCACCCCCCCCCCCCCCCCCCCCCTATTATAATTACATTTTTGCAAAGAAATTTGACGGGGAACCAACACCATAATTATGTCGTAGTACTTGAACGAACCCTTTAACAAGGATCTCTACCTTATATCGCGAATTCATCACGTACAGAGTGAAACATAACCTCAAGCAATTTGGTCCTCAACCTTTATCCATCTGAATACACAATATACACATTACCGTCATACGTTCTCAGTACCTGCAACCAAATAGGGTTGTCACTTTGTCGGCGCAAATTTAATATAATTATTTAGATACCGCGGTTCAACTTTGTCTGGCGTGTGTTCAACTTATTACATTGCCATGTATTTTTGCTTGAACATTTGGATAACGTTACCTGCCATTCTGATTTGTGAGCTCGGAAACTTTTTGTTTGTAAATTATGAATTTTGTGAATCTCGATGGAATTGTAATGTAATTATTTTATAAATTGCTATGAAGAGCTCTGCTTGGTGTTTCTCTACTAGATCGAATTTTAATGAGGAGATTCGTAGATGAACCATAGCTACTGAGATAGTACAACGGATTAGCTGAAGTGAGACCACTAGATGCCTCACTAGATGAAAAGACGACCTGATAAGTGTTTCTAGAAGCCGTTGGGTGCAAGCTGCATAAGATCGGTCACTCTGGAAATTTATGGGGGTGGCCTACGTTCAGCAGTGGACGTTCTGTGGTTGATAAGAATGATAGATTATGACCGGGATTGAAACATAGGCTACTTTTAACACGTCCAGTTTTTTCTATACAACTTATATGGCAAACGAGCATGCAGTCCACCAGATATTAAGTGGCTACTGCAGCCCATGGATATCCACATAGAATTCAAAACAAGCTATTATGTTGTCTTGATCTCTATGTGGATACGTTGCCATACTATAGGACTTAGCTGTTATGCCTATGTGCCAGTAATTACAAGAACATACCATTACCATCTAACCGGGACACAGCAACACAAGTACTGCTATTTGGCGGCAGATAAAGGTAAGGCGGTGGTGCCCACTTCCTAAAGACCGTTCACAAAAGCTCTACCACCAGTAAAACCTCCAGCTTGCCTCTTTCAGAAAAATATAATACAAACATTCGTCTATTTGACATTCATTATGCAACAGAGCTAGTTATAAGATGTTAGTAAAAACATTACCCTTCTGCGCAGTCGGATAAATATAGGAACTTATAGAAATCTCAAAAATTCCTTTTGTCCGTGCTCGATCAATTAAAATTCCTGAAGAAAATTAAATTGTAATCTTCAAGAATGTGGATGGCAGAATAAAAGTACAACCTCTGCCCCCAGTACCACAGTATTACCGCATTGGATATAATAGTAACTACCATGCATAGTAATTTCACTCTGGTCACATAATATTGACATCTACAAATCAGTTGTTCTAAATTAACCACACTAATATGTTAAGGGCGCACTATACCTGGGGAGACGTCAAATCGCTTATTGAGAAACAATGTTTTGTTCAACAAATTGTGTGCTTTCAATCTGTAATTCATATATGTTATAGTTAAGGATACGTGCTAGAGCGCCTGTGTTTTGAAAACACGATTCCGTAAAATTTTCTCGATAGAAAAAAAATCGAAAGATGACTCCAAAATCATCTCATAACAGTTCATAAGCGATGAATACTACAATTTAGATCTTTATACAGTACAGAAACTTTATACAGTAATTCTATACAACATAGATATGGGCACCTGTGTTTCAAATTTTCAAAATACCTTTTGATTTTACCATAAAATGAAAATATCTAAGTTTTGCACTAATGAAACCATTCGCTCCGGAGGCCCGTTCCGCGATTCAGTCCGGCCTCGGCTTTCAGACGGGGTACCCGTGACGCTTGTCGCTCCAAACGAACACGTAATTCTTAGGTAGAATTTATATATAGTTGGTTTTTGTAAAGACGCAGTAATGAGAAATAAACAAAACAAGCTAATGAAGGGACTGAATGATAAAAAACCAGCAAACATATGAACCACGGCGAGATAGGACCTGCAGAAGCGCGCGGAGAAGCGGGGGTGAAATTCGAGTTTGGGCTGAGGTATAGTCAACTTTTAATTGCGAAAGTTTGTTCATTTATTTGTTACTCAATCGCATCGTAACGGCTTAACCGATATCGATGAAATTTGATATGTACGTAGATTATTTATTTATTTAATACTTTCACACAAAACAGAATAGTACTAGGAGCACTTAATGTTAATAGCAAGAGCTACCAGTAATTCTAGTCGTGCTAAAAGAAGCCGTGACTTAGGAGAAAAGGTATTTCAAAGCTAAAAATAAATACTGACCCTAAATGACTAAATAAGAATATAATAATATATTCCTTACATAATTATTTTATTATATATATAAATACAGTTATCTTACGTAAAACCCTGGATAACCCAATTATAAAAAGTTTAACCTAATATTAATAATTAAATTATTTATTAAACCTTATTATAGCCTGGATTAACACATACCTAGGCTACTTTTTATTGAAAAAAACACGCATGCAAAGCCCCTGGTAGGAGCTAGTATTATAAATGCGAAAGTCTGGATCTTTGTTTATTTATTCGTTATGTTTGTTTGTCACTCAATCACGTCGTAACGGCTTAACTGATTTCAATGAAATATAATATGTACGTAGAGTGTAACTTGGATTGACACATAGGCTACTTATTATACCATTAATCAGGTATCATGGGATAAAAATGGGGTGTCAAGTTGCAACAGCGAGTTTAGTTTTAATTATATTCTGAAATTCGATTGAAATTGGACTTTCTTCAATAATTTTGTTGCGCAAATTAATTTTTGGACATAGGACGCGAGGTCTACTGATCTCACAGAACCACTAGTCATAGGATGTCTACTGTTGAAAATAGGTCTGCCCCTTAGATTTACAGAAATTGATCTTTGTGCGGGCCGCACCCAACAGCTCTCAGAAACCTTTATCCCGACCACTCAAGAACCTTTCTACCCCAACGGCTGTCAGATAGTCGAACTATGTGTGATACTTTATGCATTACTAACTATTGCCCGCGACTTCGTACGCGTTACACCGCTAAATGTGTAGATAACCTAGAAATAAAGCAAAACTCGCGGTTGCAATTCGATTTGACACCCCATTTTTATCACATGGGAACCGATTTATTGGATAAATTGTAGCATGTGTGGTGATCCAGGTTATAATCTACGTATACACTAAATTTGATCAAAATCGGTTGAGCCGTTACTGCGTGATTGGGTAACAAACAAACAAACATCCAAACTTTATTTATGCTAAAAATACAATGAAATAGGCATTTGTTTTTGTTTTCTGAAAAATCAGCGGAAGTGGATATAGCTGCCTTTCATTCTATACATCTCCTTTTATAACATTAGTTTGATTTTAAATTGGGACAACGTATGCTATACAATTATTGGCCTTCTTATTAAGAGAAAGAAAGGAGAGAGGTAGAGATACGCTATCTCTACCTGACAATCATTGGCGAGATGATGAGACCATGAAATTTTTCTACCTGGAGGGATTATTAAAAATAATCTTAGAATCCCTTCTTAAAACGAATACGAAAAGACCAAAAATATCAGAAATAATTTCTAAAATAATCTCCACAACTGTATTATTCTGCTTCCAGTGTGGGTTAGATAATAAGAGATAAGATAAGATAACTATTCTTTGTAATTACAACAAAGTAACAATAACAATACTAAAATAACACTAAAAAGGCAATACAACTTGGGCGCCGAGAGCGATCTCTTTCAAGCAACCTTTGGATGGAAATAAATTAGTGAAGTAATAAAGGATTGCGGTGTACTACAGATTATAATTGATATTCATCGTATTGAATCTTAAATCAGTGCAGTAAAGTTCATTCTAGACTGCAAGTTGATATAAAGTGGTACGATTGGTCTTGCAAAGGTATGGCGCAGCGCCAAAGAATGTCTTTATTGGTCGCGGGCGTGCCTCGCAGGAATTCAATAATGCTGAGACGAGTTAAAATATCATATTGCCTGACACCTAATGTTTTAAATTTGGAATTTTTTAAGTGATTTCTATTGTAATATTGTTTTTTTAATTCTAAACTGAAGTTTATTAAAACTATTTTTTGCAGACGATTAGATTAGATATTTTTTTTTATGCACAACATTAAATATAAACTTAAAAAAGAAAATATATTTTTATATCATAGGTACAATGGGCGGCCTTATCGCTAAAAGCGATCTCTTCCAGGCAACCTTTGGATGAACAGGATCTATATGAACAAATAAGGACGGCGGCATAAGATATTATTGGAATTTTTAGAACAAATATATACCTATTACAACTTAGATAATATAAAATAAATGCATAATTATATTATATATTATAATCAAAAAATGACTTATATTTTAATATTAAAATACATAAAATATATATAGTCATACCAACATACATAAATTATAAAAATGTATAAATAAATAAATGACCTAGTGAGCGATGGATGACAGAAAATGTTGTCTGACCATGTTTTTAAAAATAGGGAGAGGTTTTGCATGGTTAGTGAAGCATACTTCCTCTACAAAATACTGTAATACTAGGGAGTACTCCGAACCGCGAACTCCGAACTCGCGAACCGTCTCGAACGCAGGTTTGATGACTTCCAGCCTCCCGAACAAGCCGGGTTCCGTAAAGGCTACAGTACCATAGACCACATACATACGCTGCGGCAAGTCATACAGAAGACCGAAGAATATAACTTGCCGCTATGTCTCGCGTTTGTGGACTATGAGAAAGCCTTCGATTCAATCGAAACATGGGCAGTGCTTGAGTCTCTCCAACGATGCCGTATTGACTATCGGTACATCGAAGTGTTGAAATGTTTGTATAAAAACGCCACTATGTCAGTCCGAGTACACGAACAGAGCTCGAAGGCGATTCCCTTAAAAAAAGGCGTAAGATAGGGAGATGTCATCTCTCCGAAACTGTTTACGACCGCATTGGAAGATGCCTTCAAGCTTCTGGAATGGAAAGGACTGGGCATCAATATTAACGGCGAATACATCACTCACCTTCGGTTTGCCAACGATATTGTGGTCATGGCAAAGTCGACGGAAGAGCTCAGCACGATGCTCGAAGGCCTCAATCGAGTCTTCCAACGGGTAGGACTTAAAATGAACATAGACAAGACGAAAATCATGTCGAATGTCCATGTCGTCCTTGCCCCAGTTATGGTTTAGAACTCGGCTCTTGAAGTTGTCGACGCGTATGTATACCTAGAACAAACAGTCCAATTAGGTAGGTCCAACTTCGAGAAAGAGGTCAATCGTCAAATCCAACTCGGATGGGCAGCGTTTGGGAAACTTCGCAACGTCTTTTCGTCCAACATACCTCAGTGCCTTAAGACGAAAGTCTTCAATCAGTGTGTGTTACCAATGATGACATATGGAACCGAGACGTGGTCCTTCACTATTGGCCTTATGAATAAGCTCAGAGTCGCTCAACGAGCTATGGAGAGGGCTATGCTCGGGGTTTCTCTACGGGATCGAATCAGAAATGAGGAGATACGTAGGAGAACTCAAGTCACCGACATAGTCCGACGGATTAGCACGTTGAAGTGGCAATGGGCAGGCCATATAGCGCGCAGAACGTGTGGCCGTTGGGGCCGGAAGGTTCTCGAGTGGAGGCCACGGACCAGCAAGCGCAGCGTAGGATGTCCACCTACAAGATGGGCAGACGACTTGGTAAGAACCGCAGGTCGGCGTTGGATGCAGACCGCTTCCAACCGCAGTTCCTGGAGATCAATGAGGGAGACCTTTGTCCATCAGTGGACGTCCTACACCTGATATGATGTTGATGATGATGACCTACAACAATAAACAAAATAATATAAAAAAAAATTTTATAGAATGATTAAAATTTGCTAGACAAAAATTTCTCAACATTATATTAGCACTTTTGTTACAATATTTTTTTAATTTGCTCATTAACATTCCTTACGATCCTAAGGTAGGTTATCAAAATTATTGGGGCCATACATACAACATTTTTAAGAAGTAACGCAGTTTTTGATGGATGCAGACATAGTTTTGTGTCATCTCGTCTGTTACGGATGACAGTGTCAGACTGACGAGGAAACAGATGGCTATTGTATCTCACAAATAATCCCACTTCAAGTATGTACTAGGACGGAAGTGTAAGAGTTTTATGTTTGACAAATAGTGGCGTACAAGTGTAATGTACATTTTAAACATAGCTCGTACGCACCGCTTCTGCAGTTTGGAAATAATGTCTTTATCAGAAGAATTTCCCCCGAAGATAATAACATATCTGAGTACTAATTCCACTATACTATATATATTCCACTATCCACTAACTTCGTACTTAACTCGTAACGCGTTACGCGTTACGAGTCAAGTACGAAGTTACTGTTTTCCTCCTCGATAGATTTCCAGAGCGACCAATCTTATGCGGCCTGCAACCCAACGGCTCCCAATAACTTTATCAGGTCTTCTTTTCATATATATAATAATAACAGGCATTTATTTACACACATACCTATTAAGCTAACAGAAGTAGGTAGGTACAATTAGTACTAAATAAAGCTAGGTAGGTATAACAGTAGGTTTAATTCTAATAAACATTAGTACATTATTGTAGGTAGCACCAAGCTAGAAGGTGGTGGTAAATAGGTGAAGGGCTCAGCTACGCCAGTTTTCAGCCTCGCCTTGGCAGAAACATCTGCTTATGGGGGGAGGGGGGGAGGGGGGGGAGGGGGGAGGCATACGCTGCACTAGCGTGTGGTCTCCACTTGTGAACCTTTCTGTCCGGCCGTCAGTTCTTCGAGCTATGTGCCCCGCCCGGTGACTTCGATTACGAATCTCCTCATTTTCCTGGAAAGACTCTGCCACAGACTCTACATTTTAATATATATACTAAAAATGTTTTTGTAGGTAAGCGTATTTCATTTTTCCGTCTACATTATTCATATTCGTTGCCGATAAAACATTATACAGCCGGCGAATGTAATATCATGAAATCAAATCATTTCTTGCTTACTGACTCTGGAATTATTAGTAGGTACTGGATATTTGGATTTTTCTTTTTCACAATAAATTTATATTGACAAGAAATTGAAACGCCATTGCTCAAGTTACATTAATTTCTGGTGTTACCTACCTAATAGAATAATAATAGGTAAGATGAAGCCTTGGTATTTAAGTCATATATAACACAGTCACAAATCTCCCTGAACACCACAGGTTCATTCTTACCAAAACTAAATAAAGCACGAAGGAAGAGTGTAATTTCTAGAAAATTATAACAATTTTGACCAAATCTATTTATGTAACCTGATTTATGAAATTAAAAGTAGCATATGTGTTAATCCAGATTAAAATCTACGTACAGACCAAATTTCATCGAAATCGGTTCAGCCGTTACGACTAGATTGAGTAACAAACAAATAATAAAACTAACATCCTCACTGAACAACATCAAATAAATTAATGTGATATGTTGTGATAAATTAGTACACATTTAGTAGTGTAACGCGTACGAAGTCGCGGGCATCAGCTAGTCATAAATATAATCCTGATTCTCTGTGTCGTAGTTTTAGCAATTAGGGGACCATAATAACAACCAGACCTAGAAGAAATTTTCGCTTGATCATGCAAACACTGGCTCCACTGTGAAACCTCTCTTTTAGGCATTTAAGCTGGCCTTTAATGGTCCTTATTCAAGCAGAATCCTAATTTGGAAGTTTGTACAAAACTTATACTTTTACGCTTGTTGACTTGTTATTAAGTTGATGTTCGCAGATTTATTTCCAACATGGAGAAATTGATGCTGAGAATTATTTAATTCAATCGTAATAAAGCACTGTTTTTATAATACTTTACCAAGGTTCTTTATTGAGATAGAATACAGGGTGTTTGGTAATATGCCATCGATATTCAGGTAACGGTTTCTCAAAATATAAAAAACACTTCTCGAAAAAAAAAAACTAATTATATTATCAAATTTTAAGGAAAATCGAGTTGGTTTAGGTGATTAATTCGATATAAAACTTACTGCCTACTCTTACAATCGACATCCTTAAATAAAGGACGATTTGATATCTCTTTCGGAAATGGCTGCGGGTTATGGGTTAGAATGGGACAAAAATAGATATCTCAAGACGTCACCAATACAGTATCTGTGGTTAGTTGGCAAGCATTATGCAATAGCACAACACAAGTTTAATAAAGTGTTTGTTTTTACATTCCAAAATAAATTTCACATTTTTAATGGTAAACATTTCACAAGGGTATTTATTTTGCTTATCAAAATAACCCCTTTCATTTTTTGTGCGTATATTATCAAACACCCGTATATTATACATTTACCAACAGAAATATCCAATTATTTACATAAATATAATAAACGAAACAGAAAGGCCATTGCAAACAATATATAGATATCTCAACTGCTTTAGATCACTACCAGACGGAAGTGTCTCCAAGACACTGACTAAGTTGACTAGGCGCTAGATCTCAGATCACACGTCGATTCAACAACCAGAAAGAATTAAAAAAACGCGATGGGCCCTATTTCTCCAAGGACCCAGGGTCTCGACCCGAAATTGCTCAAATACGTAAGCTCTCTCGACACTTTAATATTTGCATCGCTTGAGATCTTCGGCAGAGTTTGCCGCCGCACTGGCCCTAACTGCTGTACCAGACAGGTGAGATGGCGCAAGGGTATCAACGGACGTGGCATCCCACACCAAAGGTTTACCCTTCTCCAAGATAGAATAGAATATAAAACATATTATAGCATACCACACACAAAATAAGTGGCACTCCGGGAGTGCCGATAGAAGTGAAAACTTAAACAATTACGAGATACAGAGGTATCGATATCGGTAACGGTAACAGTGTCGTGAGTTCAATGGTTTATTCCCATCTCAAAAAATACCCAACGCGTCTAAAGAAGTTTTCACTTCATATACAGAGGTGTCGGTAACGGTAACTGTAACAGTGTCGCAAGTTCAATGGTTTTTTTGCAATCTCAAAAAATATAAGGCAATAGCCAAATCCTTCCAATTGTCTCTGTCTTTATAGACATAGACAACCTTGTCATTTAGTTTTTGGCGATCTACAACCTGTCCTGTTTTCTCGCCCGATCCCATGGTTGCCGTTAGTCAAGTATCCTAGTTGAAGTAATGTAGGCCCACCTGTCGGGAGCATCCGGCGACGTGTCCCGCCCAATCCTACTTGAGTTGGGTAGTTTACAAAAACTAATTAATTGCGACGTAAAATTGGCGATCTTATCGCTAAGAGTGATTTTTTCCATCCACTTAGGATGGACTGGAATAATAGCATAATAAAGGGTGTGAGATTTTATTGATGTAAGTCTATTTTGTCACGTTACAATTACTTCCCTTAGTATAATTTAATAGCGATTAGGGGCCCAAATGGCTATTAAATTGTACACACGGCTACACATCAAGCTATAGTTTCCAGTATAAGCTGACCTCTCATTCTACGAAAAGCCTATACAATGCGAGGTCAGCTTATACTGGAAATTTATAGCTTGATGTGTAGCCGTGTGTACTTTCCCGTAATAACTTGGACACTATTCTAGAAAACTTTAATATTACCCTCTATTATCCGTTCGGAGAGCCTGCGAATACGAAAAGAAAACTGTTACTTCACTTGTCTTTGTGTCATTTAAAATGAGTTGTACGCTGTACATTTGGTGCACCATGTTATGTCAAAATTGGTGTGCGATAGATTACCAACTTAATCAATCATCAGGTTTATATATAGCTAGGCTAGGCTTTAGTTTTTTTTATTGTAAAAATGTATGCGTTACTAATATTAAGACGACCTCCGTGGCGCAGTGGGCGAATAGCCTGCTGAGACTGAGGAGGTAGCAGGCTTTATATCCACCGCGGAACAAATTTTTGCCTAATCGCAATTTTGCATTTATGCAAAATAAAAATACAAGATATTTGTTCTAGGTATTAATGTTTTCCTTTATATATTGCTGGACATTTCACACAGCGCTATCTAGCCCCTAACTAAGCAAAGCTTGTATTATGGGAACCAGATAATTAATAGAATACTTATATACTTTTTTTTTGTAAATACATACTTATAATAAATAGAGAAACATCCAAACCTGGAACAAATATCTGAAGATCATGCAAACATTTGTTCCGCGGCGGGAATCGAACCCGCTACCTCCTGCGTCTTAGCCGACTATTCGCCCACTGCAACACCGAGATCGTCAGGTTTATATATTAAGTATGTTTTTACAAATAAAAAGTATTCTATCAGTTATCTGGTTTCCATGGCTCTGTTTAGTTTGGGCTGCTAGTAGAGTGTGAAACGTCCAGTAAAATGTATTTAGGTATTTATTCGTATAAATAAATCTAATAATAAATAATATATTTATTTTGTTTTGCTTATGTACGTATACCTAAATAAAAAGCTTAAGTTATAAAGCTACCGTCCTTTAACGTTCTCGTAAAATCCAGTCCATCCAAAGGCTGTATGGAAGAGATCGCTTTTAGCGATAAGACCGCCAATTGTACTATCGCGTGTCTAGTTTCAAGTGTTTAATTATGATTTGTTAATTTAAGTGTGGTATACAATAAAGCGTTTTCTAACTATCTATCTAAAAGTCATTACAATATTAATTAAGGACGATATCTCAACTTATATTTTGTGTATACGTTAAACTTAAAAAATAAGTTGAGCTATCGTTTACAAAAATTTTAAGACGATTAACTGTGCCTTTTGTCATTTTGTGTATTCTTTCTGTTATGCAAATTGCAAAGTAAAGGTTAGTGGACACTAAATACAAAGGTGCGCCACCCGCCACAAGATGATATAAGGAAACTCTCAACATATTAGAACGACATTCCAAATAACACTACGGACCTTTGAGAAATTAACACTATCCCACACGACAATAAAACAATACACATCGGTATCAGAACAGTTTACAAGTTCGTAAGTCTTGGACGAAATGTGTGTAGTAAGCCTAATAGGAAAAGTTAGAAATTGCTAAAGTTAAATGGGATCTTTAGATATTGTGACAGTTTACAAGCAGAGAACTTGTTTAAGTGCTTCAGACGCAATTGCTGTCGGTTATCTATACGTCAAGCTTGTGTTGTGATGCAATGGCGTAACATTATTGCTGATAAACAAAAAAAACTAGTTTTAATCTAAAAAAAAATGTGGTAGATATTTAATATACTTTTGGCGGGAAGTCCACCTATATGTTGGTATTACCCGTGCGCGATAAGTTGGGACCTGAGCGCGGTGACGTCATATTGGCGTGTTTGTACCGCCCGCAAAAAAGCGAACATAACAAGCAGCCGCCCGCGGCTTCGTCTTTGTTTTTTTAACGTAATTTATTATGTTACTCAGGGAGGACGCTGCTTTTTATCTAATCTTTTTTACACTATTTAAATAAAATAAAAATACAATGTTTAAGTTTATACATTTATTTTATCTATTATTTACATTATCTTATCTTCGTCACTACTTAGTGGATTTATGCCTTCTAGAGGTTGTTCTTCGTCCTCAGTCTCACTATAATCACTTGACGAAGAGGTATCCGATAAATTTACAACATTTACTATAACAACAACAAAAACTACAACAACAAAACAATAACACAAACGAAAACTAAAAGAATTCCAGAGCGCGTCGTTACGTGACGTAGGCCAGTACGAAACTAAAAACCCTAGTAAAAAATAATGATGCGAACGGTACAATACGGGCGCCATCGGGGAAGTGCAGGTGAAGCGGTCGGGGAGTCGCATTCCTAGCAGGTCCCAAGTTATCGTGCACGAGTAATACCTCTTATTAGGAGAGATTTATTTTACTTATTTATAATAGATATATATTTTTTGTTATTTTTATTTCATACCGCATATTTTTTCGTAAGTAAGAAATATAGATAGATATTACCTTTATGTGACATAATATGCAGGACATACCATTCAGAACAATACACTACCTACTTGAGACGATGAGAAAAAAAATGCAGAGAATACACAAAATAAATAAGAAGAAATTGGTGAGCGAGGTAGATTATATGGTCTTCCGTGCTGTGAGAAGCCGAACAGGCCCCGTATTGCTGCCAACCATCTGATAACGCCACCGAACCACCAATCCGAAGTGTAGGACGCTACCCGGCAAGATGGAGTGACGATTTGCGCGCTGCAGCTGGCAAGGATGGGATGAGAAGAGGATCGGGCTCAATGGCGCACCCTGGGAGAGACCTACGTCCAGCAGTGGACTGTTATAGGTTGATGATGATGATGATCCGATGACAATAAACGGCGCGGCACTTTTAAGAGCAGAATCATCATCATCATCATATCAACCGTAGGACGTCCACTGCTGGACAAAGGTCTCCCTCATTGATCTCCAGGAACTGCGGTTGGAAGCGGCCTGCATCCAACGCCGACCTGCGGTTCTTACCAAGTCGTCTGCCCGTCTTGTAAGTGGACATTCGAGATTTTTCCGGCCCCACCGGCCATCTGTTCTGCGCGCTATATGGCCTGCCCATTGCCACTTCAACGTGCTAATCCGTCGGGCTATGTCGGTGACTTGAGTTCTCCTACGTATCTCCTCATTACAGATTCGATCCCGTAGAGAAACCCCGAGCATAGCCCTCTCCATAGCTCGTTGAGCGACTCTGAGCTTATTCATAACGCCAATAGTGAAGGACCACGTTTCGGTTCCATATGTCATCACTGTTAACACACGCTGATTGAAGACTTTCGTCTTAATGCACTGAGGTATATTGGACGAAAAGACGTTACGAAGTTTCCCAAACGCTGCCCATCCGAGTTGGATTCGACGATTGACCTTTTTCTCGAAGTTAAGTTAAGAGTATTATGAGGCCTGTATTGATTGATATGCGTATTGCCTAACAAAATGCAATCGTAGCAGGTCTACGCAAACTCGTAGCAGTCTACGGGAATTCGTAGACGATCTACGCAAATCTACGCACGGAAGACGACGCTACTGTAGTGGTGTAAATCTACGCACGGAAGACGACGCTACTGTAGTGGTGTAAATCTACGCACGGAAGACGACGCTACTGTAGTGGTGTAAATCTACGCACGGAAGACGACGCTACTGTAGTGGTGTAAATCTACGCACGGAAGACGACGCTACTGTAGTGGTGTAAATCTACGCACGGAAGACGACGCTACTGTAGTGGTGTAAATCTACGCACGGAAGACGACGCTACTGTAGTGGTGTAAATCTACGCACGGAAGACGACGCTACTGTAGTGGTGTAAATCTACGCACGGAAGACGACGCTACTGTAGTGGTGTAAATCTACGCACGGAAGACGACGCTACTGTAGTGGTGTATATTTACGCTTTTACAGCATAATGCTGGCGACCCTCTTTGCTTTTAAATCTATAAATAAAAGAAAGTCGTGTTAGTTACACTATTTATAACTCAAGAACGGCTGAACCGATTTTGCTAAAAACTGGTGGGGACGTAGCTTAGAACTAGGAGACGGACACAGGATACTTTTTAACCCGTTTGACCGCGTTCCCGTGTGACGTAACATAAAACGTCAAAGATAATACAAGTCTCTATAAAACGTGGTATCACAAAAACGCATCTGACATTGAATAACAAAACGCAAATGACAGCTAAACGTAATTTTGTCTATGGTTAAGTATGGTTGTTAAATGATGACCAGGGACAACAATTGACAATTCTACCAGGGTGACGTATATTGACAGCCTGCGTTATATGCATGTCAAGGCGGCTCGAAGTTCGGCGGGTCAACTAGTTACCAATTTATTCTGTACCTATTGTGTTAAATGTATCCTTGTTATACAAACTAAACGTTCCTTACTTTTACTTACTTACATTCAAATCCATAGCAGCTCTACGTGAATTTGTACCATGTCTTCACGATCCCACGGTAACCGGTGACTTTTCTTAGACCGGCACACATTTTTTTTTATTTTATTTATTTATCAACAAAATCCAGAGCTCTTAAAAATGAAAATTTACAATGCTTAAGTGTCTATCCTACGGCCAAAAACGCATTTCCAATTTACAGAATTCGGAATAAATGTCATCAACAAGGATTAGATTAGATTAGAAAAATCTTTATTGCACTAATAAAATAATACATAGGCGAACTTAATGCTAATAAGCATTTTCTTCCAGCTATCCTTTGTTAAGTGTGAATAAAGTGGTAGTGCCAGAAAAAAGAAAGGTAAACAAACTTTAGCTTAGGTAATAATAATACACATACATAAATGAAATACATAAATATACCTACATAAAGTGTTCAATTCTGTTGGGTATCTTGAAGAGAGCTAAAGTATTTAAAGAGTTTGGATTTAATATTTCCTATAGAATCGGCCCTACAGATTTTCACAGAAAAAGAGTTCCACGAGCGGATAGCAGTCTCGGTGAAAGTGTTGTGAAGAAAGAAGTTTTATTTAGAAAAACGTTCTAGAAGATAGTTTTAACGATAAATAAATAAATATTGCAGGACATTTCACACAGCGCTATTTAATCCCAAACTAAGCAGAGCTTTTACTATGGAAACCAGTTAACTGATACAATAGGTACTTATATATATTTTTTTTGTAAATACATACTCATAATATTTAGATAAACAACCAGACCCGGAACAAATATCTCTAGATTATGCATACATTTGTTCCGTGGTGGTAGAGCTTTTGTGAACGAGCTCGAGGAAGTAGGCACCACCGCCTTACCTTTATCTGCCGCCATATAGCAGTACTTGTGCTGCTGTGTTCCGGTTAGATGGTAATGGTATGTTCCTGTAATTACTGGCGCATAGGCATAACAGCTAAGTCCTATAGTATGGCAATGTATCCACATAGAGAACAAGACAACATAATACCTTGTGTTCAATTCTATGTGGATATCCATGGGCTGCAGTAGCCACTTAACATCTGGTGAACTGCATGCTCGTTTGCCATATAAGTTGTATAAAAAATAAAATCAAACCCGCTACCTCCTGCCTTTCAGCTAGCTAAACGCCCACTGCACCACGGAGGTCGTCGAGGTCGATATAAATAAGGTGATTATTTTACACAGAATATGTCCTAGACTTAAATTATTACCCATATCTTAAGTTCAGACTCATACATTATTAGTTTATAGATCCTAAGCACAAATAAAACCAAAAAAAATTGTTCTTTAACGTGGTGAATAACCCGTTTTATTTAGCGCTAAATAAGCTGTAAAGCTCTCAGTCCACTTCACCGTGCCATTAACGTTAGCGGAGCGCATCGAAGCCGGCCACTTACGGCAATAATTGAATCCACGTGCTAGAAGATAACTCTTAGTGGATGTTGTTTGAGATTCATGAATTTTGGTGCACGTATTGTGACGTCGATATAGAATGTAAAATGCTGGCTACACGAAATGTTTCACCTGATTTCTGATAAAGCAATGTAAACCAACTCATAATCTTATATATAAAAATCTCGTATCATGTTTGTGGTCGCATTCCTCCGAAAGGTTTAGACCGGTTTTGTGTATTTGTTAGGTATGACAATAGGCCGTAAAGTATTATGACCCTCCTACCCCCACCTTTTATTTATTTTAATCGCAATTTCGGTATTATTGTATGAATAATATCCATTTAATCGTCGTTAGTTGACTTGAAGTCATTTACATGAAGTGTCGCGTCACTTCGACAAGAGTGTTTTATATAGTTTTTATCCCGAAGTTCCCACGGGAACGGGAAATTTCAAGCATGCAAAGCCGCGAGTGAGTTAGCTAGTAATTGTATATTATTTCAGTTATGATTTTAACCCAATAGACATACATACATACTGTCACGCTTTTATCTCAGACGTGTAGATAGAGACCACGGATCTCCCCATCTTCCTTCTACTAGGAAGTATAAATAAATGAACATTTTTGTGTGCCTATAATGTGCAGCAAAACAAAAAACTAGACATCTTGAAGCAGTTTTAGAATCATTGTTCGACCTATACAACAGGATTTAGTTTGGCTCACAGCATCCGCATTTTCAGCAAATTCATAATTCAATTATCTTTGTAAAATTAACATCACACTAACTTCGGATGTTTGTTTGTTACTCAATCGTCGTAACGACTGAACCGATTTTTTTTCAAATGGACTTATCTCGCTGTTGGCCTCTGAGGCCGTTGCAGCTTAACCGAGCTTTTGGCGAGCGCAAAAGGCACTCAGCCCTATAATTTTTTTTTTGATGAGGCAACTAGCGCAAGGGCACCACTTAGGTACGAACCTCGGCTTAGGCTGTTGCCGGGACGGGGATAGGAGAGAAACGCCCGGGTACGTGCTTGTACCTCGTGTAGGCGGCGACTAAAGGGACTCGTCGACCTCGCCGGCGAGGTCGGTGTATTTGTGGAGTGTTTGCTCTGTCTAATGTGGATGACTCACCCGCATTAGCGGAAGTGATTTCGTCATCCGGGTCTCCGAGAACGTGTCTCGGACGACCGATTTTGATAAAATTTGGTATATACGTAGATTATAACTTGAATTAACACATAAGTTATTTTTATTGACAAACTACGCGTGCGAAGCCGCAGACGGAAGTTAATGTAAAATAAGGATTACAAAAATTTACTTAATTGTATCGTGATTCGAAGTCAATCAATGATTTAAAAAAACTCTATTAAAAATAAGTACAATAACAAAGCAATACTTACTGGGTGGTAAAATAATACTAACTTTTAGCAGGTTTATGTATTTGATGAATCAAATAGTCGTGCTCGAGCCGTCGTACAGTGCGGACCTCTCTGGGGCGTCGTTACGCTGCCCGTTGAATATACGAAGATTCGATCGTCGTTAGTGGTCGAGGCAACATCGCCTATAAAAGGCTCCTCAGATCGCGCGGCACGCATTCGATCGTCGTTAGTGGTCGCCGCTATAGCATGCAGCGGCCACACCTTAGGAACCTAGGCTGGTAGAGGGGGGCTCGAGTGCCGAAACACTTTGTTGTAGCAACGGCGTGTTTCGGCCCTCGAGTCGGCACGGTCACTCCCCGTGCTAGTGCTCGTTGCTTCGGCGTCAACGCAATCCACCTCAAGTGGCGAGGCAACCAGGCAACTGTAGAAGGCCTGAAGGTAGCGATAGGAGTTTTTATCGTTGCCAGATACTGCGTCCTGTTCCCTTCCAGTCGTAGCGGTTCTCCGTTCCACTGGGTCAAGGGGAGTAAGGAGGAGAGGGTGCATCTGTGTACGGCGCGCACACTTATGCAACTTAATATATCCTGCGCATCTGACTTGGCTTTGTCATTCCGAGTTTAAAAAAGTCCTGGGCTTGGTCTAATACCTGGACACGGGTGGCCTAAGGAGAGGAGAGTGGTCGCTCTAGCACTGCATCGGGGTGACAGTGTGGTTCGGCAGCACTCTTTGAGACAAAGCAGCTTTATTTAGAGAGGCACTGCTTTCCTCGCTCAGCCGGGGAGGGGGCTAGAAAAGGTGCCCCAAACAAACGCTCATTCCTCGCAATAAGAATAAATCTAAAAACATGCAGATGAATATGACTTTTGGTGCGTGGAATGTACGTACTCTTTTAGACCGACCCAACAACCTCTGCCCAGAACGTAAAACCGCCATTGTGGCTCGCGAGCTCAAACGCTATGACGTCGACATAGCCGCTCTCAGCGAAACACATCTAGCTGACGAAGGTGAGCTTGTTGAACGTGGTGGTGGGTACACTTTCTTCTGGAAAGGCACACCAGCTTCTGAGCCTAGACGGTCAGGAGTAGGCTTTGCTATTAAAACTACTTTAGCCTCTAAGTTGGAAGAACATCCAGTTGCTATCTCTGATCGTGTCATGTCCTTACGTTTCCATCTTCGAAACAATAAATACTTAAATGTTATCAGCGTATATTCGCCAACACTCGACAAAAGTGATGACGTCAAGGACAAATTTTATGAGGAAGTGTCAGAAGTGCTGACTAAAATCCGGCGCTGTGAGAAAGTTTTGCTTCTTGGCGACTTTAATGCTCGCGTCGGACGTGATTTTGAAGCTTGGCCTCGGGTGATAGGGCGACATGGCATTGGTAACATGAACAGTAATGGGCAACTGTTACTAAGCCTCTGTTCCCAATTTCATCTGGGTATTACCAATACCATGTTTAGACTCCCAAATAAATACAAAACTACCTGGATGCACCCAAGGTCCAAGCATTGGCATCTTATTGATTATGCTATAGTCCGTCAACGGGATATAGCGGATGTCAAAGTAACGAGAGTAATGAGGGGCGCAAACTGTTGGTCGGATCACCGACTTGTTGTTACAAAACTATTTTTGCGTCTTAGCCCTTGCCGTAGACCTCGCAGGGCTAAGCCTAACTGTCTTCATCTGAAAAAGCTAGAGTCTGCTGAAATATTGGCAAATTACAGGGAAGCTGTCAATACCTTTACAGCAGGCATACACCCCGAAGATGAACAGTTAGACGAGGGCTGGAAACTGTTAACTACAAATACCATCAATGCGGCTACTGAGATCTTAGGCCAAAAACCTCGTGTCTGTGAAGACTGGTTTGACGAAAATGATAATACATTGACAGTCGCCCTAGAAAAACACCGCCAGCTCCTTCGAAAGGGAAATCAGACAACTGCTTCTGAAAAAATAAAGGAGAGTACGAGCCAAATAAGGAGACTAACTCGAAACGCAAAAGATGAGTGGTGGCTGAACAAGGTTCGCTATATTCAGTGGCTTGCTGATTCGAATAGACTCGACGATTTCTTTAACGAGATTAAAAAGTTAGTAGGAAGTCCACATCGAGTAAACGTACCACTGAAATCACTTTCAGGTACCCTCCTGGTAAGCAAAGGAGAAGTTCTTACTCGCTGGGCAGAACACTATAACAGCTTACTCAATGTGGATCGTTCTGCTGACATAAACTATTTAGCATCACTTCCTGCCTTACCACAAGCCGTAGATCTGGATCAGCCTCCTTCTCTTGAGGAAGTTATCATCGCCATCAAAGCGCAGAAAAACAATAAGGCTGTCGGCATCGATAACATACCAGGAGAACTATTAAAATATGGCGGAGATGAGTTGCACTACAAGATTTGGCAATTTTTCCAGCGCATGTGGGAAATGGAGTTCGTTCCTCCTAGTTTTGGCGTATCACTAATTTGCTCTTTGTATAAAAATAAAGGTGATCGATCTGTTTGCAACTCTTATAGGGGTATATCACTTCTGTCTACTCCAGGAAAAACTTTTGCCAGAGTACTCTTAAATCGTCTTATGGAGCTCTCTGAAAGTATATTGCCTGAAACGCAATTTGGGTTTAGACCCAATCGCGGCACATGCGAGGCCATATTCTCTCTTAGACAACTGCAAGAGAAAAGCAGGGAACAGTGTCAACCTCTGTTTCTCTGTTTTGTTGATCTGGAGAAAGCTTTTGACAGTGTACCTCGCGAAGCTTTGTGGATTGTGCTTTCGAAACTTGGTTGCACCGACAAATTTATACGCTTGATAAGACTTCTTCACGACAACATGACTTGTTGCGTAACCGTCAATGGTGAGCAGACAGAGCAATTCCCTGTCACTTGTGGTGTAAAACAAGGCTGTGTATTAGCACCCACTCTTTTTGCTCTGTACTTTTCCGTTGTCGTGAGGGAGACTTTACAAGCCAACACCGAAGGGATCCGCATACGTTTTCGCACAGATGGCAGTATCTTTAACCTGGCTAGGTTAAAAGCGCACACAAAGGTATCGTATGACCTCATTACCGAATTGATGTATGCTGATGACCTATGTTTCGTTGCGGAATCTTCTGAGGGACTCCAGGACTTGATGACTCGGCTTGACGCTGCGTGCTGTAGATTTGGCCTCAAAATTAATATTACAAAGACAGAGGTGATGGCCATGGACACTGTTAACCAAGCTCCACTGAATCTGCAAATCGATGGAAAGCCCATAAAACAGGTCGATACATTCAGATATCTGGGAAGCAGCATAACAACAAAATGCGACCTTGACTCGGAGATCAACAGCAGACTTGGCTCCGCTATGGCTGCTTTTGGTAAACTACGAGTCCAGGTATTTCGCTCCCATAACATCAAATTGAGTACCAAGATTAAGGTGTATATGGCTATTGTACTTCCTAACATCTTGTACTCGTCAGAGACATGGTGCCTGTATCGCAGACACATACGCACGTTAGACAGATTCCATCTGAAATGCCTCCGCGACATTCTTAACATCAAGTGGTCGGATCGGGTCCGTAATACCGATGTTCTACGACGGGCTAATGTCTGTGGCATAGAGGCATATTTGATGCGGCGTCAGCTGCGTTGGTGCGGGCACCTGTCTCGGATGTCTGATGAGCGAAGGGCGAAACGCATTTTCTTCTGTGAACTAGAGCATGGTAAGCGGAAACGCGGAGGTCAGTTCCTACGTTTCAAAGACGTACAGAAGAGGCACATGAAGAGGTGTTGTATCGATCCGTCGCGCTGGGAGGCTCTCGCTGAAAAACGACCTGAATGGAGGCGTCATGTTCAGGACAAAGTGTACGAGTTTCAAGAAGAAAGGAGGCAAGAACTAGACTTAAAACGAGATCAGCTTAAAAGTCGACCGCCGGCTAATATCAATTACAACTACATTAATGGCGCCTTAACTTGTGTTCATTGTAACCGGACTTTTAGCGCAAAAATAGGGTACATCAGCCACATACAGGCTAAACACCTAGGCCAATAATCACAAAGTCAAGTCTCTGTAGCCGAAATCGGCTAGGAGGATTATTATATTATTATTATTTGATGAATCCCCGTGGATGGAAAGCGACACCGTGGAAGGCCTAAGATGCGGTGGCGCGATGATTTGGACGCTTTCTATAGGATTTGGCGGGAAAGATCGAGAAAAGTGGAGAGATGAGGGGAAGGTCTTTGCCCAGCAGTGGGACAGCATAGGCTAGATAAAAAAAATTATTATTTGTGATTGGAGTTTATTGTTATCTGTGTTTCATAACCAATAAGTGAATATCGATAAAGCTAGCACGTCAACCTTTATTGCTACCACTAAGTTTGGCAGGTAGAAAATGCTTATAGCATTAAGTTCACCTTTTGTACTTCTTATGTGTATTTTGTGCAATAAACTAATTAGGAATTAAGTTAATAATTCCTTGTTTTATTTAAACTATTTTCTTCAGCAGTTGGTCTCAAAAACAGCATGTAAAAATGTTGGCAAACGAAAAAGCGAGCCCCTAATGTTGTGCGGTATAGCAGCTGCGGCCAAAACTTAGGTAATTACTGAACTACATGTTTTTTGCCCATCGCTTAGCTCTTGCAATTTGTACACTGTGGTCTAAATAAACAGTCGCTATTTAATATGTACTTAGCTACTTTTACTTAGAAATTATCTAATCTAATCTAAGCTAATCTTACTGTTACGAGTTACGTGATGTAACTTGCTCAGCAGGAGAGTCAAAGCCTCTCGGTTTTTACACAGTTACCAAATTCCTTGATCTTGTCTTAAAAGCCGTAAAATTTACCAGTGCTTAAAACGGGAAATAAATGATGACCCTATTGTCACGATATAAACTGTGGAAGAATAAAAACTTTCCACCTCTACCATCGAGAGGACCGGATCCGCGACAGCCAGTATTCAAGACGCTCAACCAACTCCCAAACTCCCAATCTCCCAACCAACCCACGATGGTCGTACTTGTAAATGGGGTTTCTAGGATCCGAGTTTAAACCTATTTGATTGTGGTGCTTTAGCACAGTTCATGTCACAGTTACTGGTATGCTCCTTATCCGAATCACCTGTACGAATAAAAATGAAAACAATTTTATTGAGGATAAAATTATTGACTAGCTAAGAAAGTTTTGTATAAGAATTCATTGCAGCACAAATGGCGCCGTGTTCAGTGGTTTAACTGGGCTCGATTCGCTTCTTTATCTAGTCCTGAAACTAAGGTCGTGAACATTTGATGGGTAGCCAGAAGAGTGTAATTTAGATATTGTTGTCTCCTAACTGATAGGTATAACTAGAAAATACTTGAAAAATATATGCAATGGTTTTTTAGAGCGATCTCTGTGGAGCAGTGGACGAATAGCCGGTTGAGGCGCGGGTGCGGGTTCGATTCCGCTTCGGAGTAAATGTTTGAATGATCTACAGATATTTGTTCAGGGTTTGGATGTTTCTCTATACCTTAAAAGTATGTTTTACAAAAAAGAAAGTATAATTAAGTATTCTATGAGTTATCTGGTTCCATATACATACTCATATTTTTTATTTGCTACACGAAATCAGTTACATACAAACATCATAATATTAAGTATTGTGTAGTAATCTAAATGACATGTACCCTACGTAGTATAAGCTTTGCTTAGTTTGGGGCAGAATAGCGCTGTGTGAAATGTCCAGCAATATTATGAGCGAGACATTAACTATGTTGATTCAAAATCTCAATATCTACGTTTTCGCTGACTGATCGTTATTTTTGTGTGGACTTACTTAAATATAAAAATGTTTATAATATACAATTTTACTTGACGTAAAATAAATAATTTTTGGCGGTTTAGATATTCGAAAAGAAACTAAAATTATTTGTAATAATATTTTTAAATATTTTTTTAGAATCTGGCTTGCGAGCGGTACGACAAAATTTGTAACTATAGAGATAGATAGATTGAGTGAAAGAAAACATTGGTAAAAATCTGAGTACAACGATAACGAATAATACAGATATATTAAAAATAATATTTTTCAACCGCACACAATGTAGGAAAGGGGCAGAAAAAAGGAAGTGTTTGCCGTAAGAAAGTACGTTTTCTCTGGCTATCTTATTTATGGGTATTTTACCAAATTAAACCAAAATTATGATACTCATTATTGTCATGATCCACTTCCCAACTTCACCCACTGCTGGCCTCCTAATTATTTGCCATCCACTTCTATCCTGCGCTACTCTTGCCCACTGATGGCACTACGTCGTCCACCCATCTCGCTGCGAAACTTCCTACCTTTCTATGGCCAGCCTACTTTCCTTCTACTCCTCAGTCACCATTCTGTCAACGTCCTACAGCACCTATGGTCACCACGGCTATTTTCAATAGTAAACTAATTGGCAATGCATTAAATGGTTTTATTTTAGCCACATCTCTATCTATGTATAAAAATGAATCCCTATTTCCCTTGGTCACGCCATCACGCGTGAACGGCTGGACCGATTTCGCTAATTCTTTTTTTGTTGTATTTCTTATTGTCAGGAGAAGGTTTTTATGAAAGAAAAAAATAAGAAAATTGCGCGGAAAATTAGCAAATTTAAGAATACTTAACCACTTTATAATCTAACCTTAGCGCTTTTTTAATGTAACCTTATAACGTTTGACATAGAGTTGACAGAATGCGTGCTGCAAATATCGTCAAAGAGGATGTAAAAAAAAATTAAATCGTTTGAAACAGATTCTTCGGTTGGAGTTATCCCGAGATATTGTATATATATATATATATATATATATATATATATATATATATATATATATATATATATATATATATATATATATATATATATATATATATATATATACATATATAAAAATGAATTGCTGTTCGTTAGTCTCGCTTAAACTCGAGAACGGGTGGAGTGATTTGGCTAATTTTTGTATTGAATTATTTGTGGAAGTCATTCATTTTCTCATACATAATGATGGCCGGGGACAACAACTAACAAATCTACCAGGGTGACGTTTATTGACAGCCCGCGTTATAAGCATGTCAAGGCGGTATGAAATCCGGTGGGTCCACTAGTTATTTATATAAATGCCCGCATACCAATCCGTCCTACGTGAGAAATTGCCCCCATAAACCTCTATTCTCACCTCGCAATTAACCTTCCAATAAAAAGCCGCTTCCCGAATTTGTCTTTAATTCCCCCACTAAGTACTTTCGTCCGAAGAACTTCGTCGACAAAGATAAATGGCAAAGAGGGCTTTGCATCGCGATAGTGTAATAAACTTTTGTTCATGATTCCACCTTGGGAAGTTCTGTTTTCTCGGGCTTTGGTACAGTTAGCTTTATGGATTTATTGAAATAATTTGATGTATTTTCATACTACTACACCTATGTCTAATATTGAATAGGTCGTTTTTTTCCATTCTTTTTATTATTATATGATCTGGATGTGTAGGAAGCTCCCATATAGTTTTAACATCGCTCGCATTGTACGAGTAAACATCGCCTGTATCAAAGTATTTCCTTATAGGACACACATCTTAGAAACGAGCCCTACGATGCACTGCCCTGCGTCCGTCAACTTGAGGCATATAGGTTTCAGTTTTTAAACTTATAAAGCTTGTTACTCTCAGTGTATAGTATTTCTGCGGTTTAGTGTACTTGCTCCTGTTATTTCTTCTGTGGGTCAGGTAGGAGGTATAAATTCACTTCTTGTACCTTTTTTGGTCGCGTCAGCGTTTAATTCCGTTCTGCGAAATGTTTTTAAAGTTTTCCGTCTCAGTTTTACTTCTTCCTTGATTAAGATTGTTTGATGATATTTCTTGTTTTAGTTTCTATGAAGTTTTTATTATCTAGTTGTATTTTGTATAAATGTTTTAAGAACTTAAGACAGAAAGAACGAAAGAAAATCATTTATTTGGGACGGAACAAAACACAGTACAGTTGGTACACATAAAAACAAGCTGATATGTTGAATATTGTAAATAATTTAAATAAAAAAATTAAAAAAGCCTTTTATTTCTTGCATTTTTTACACTTGTGACTTATTAATTAGGAATTTTAAATTGTTAGGTAAGTTAAGTTATTAGTTAGTATTTTATTATCATTTATTATTTTTCTTATTTATTTTGCAAGAACCCAAGATTAGATGAAGGCCTCCTCCAAAGATGCCCATTTGTCTCTGACTTGCGCTATTTGGCCCCAGATTGGGCCGGCTGTTTTTATAATGTCGTCTTCCTATCGTGTCAGAGGGTCTTCCTCTGCCTTTTTTGCCGTGTGGGCCTCTCCACAGGGTTATTTTTGCAGTCCGTCTCTGGTCTGTAAGCCTCGCTATGTGACCTACCCATTTCCACTTTAGTTTTAGTGCGTAGCTCAAGGCGTTTGTTGCTTTTGTTCATAATTTGATATTTTTTTTGTTTTGTTATTTTTAGTTTGATCTTATTTTTGTGTGTCGTATTTTATCTAGTCTTTTTATTTTTAGCATACTAAAACGAAAGAAAAGAAAGAAAGAAAAATATTTATTAAGACCACCACAAATGGACACAGAAACAAATGACACAAAAAATATGATCTAAAAATTAAAAAAAAAATTAAAATTTAACAATTAACTATTAAAAATTTTAAATGTGGTGGCGAAAGGGTCCTCAGCTCAGCATTTGCTACAGCATGTTGCCATACTGCAGCGCTGGTATTCTGCTGAGGCCAGTGTTGACCTCACGGACACCCAGACATTTATACAACTAAGATAGCACCTTCTACAGATCACTAACTCAAACAAGTCATACAAACCATGACTTACATTTTTTTATTATTAATTTTTACTACACTCTAGTCTTCTCTGACAGGTGCTGACTTTTTGTTGTAAATTGTTTGCTGTAAATTTCCACGTCTAGCATCCGTATGCCAGACGTGGTAGGAGGCTGTAAATAATTTAATCTTATTAAATTTAGTATTTATATGTTAAAACACTGGTTAAAATTGCATAGGATAAATGCTGATTATGGACGAACTCAAACTGTATCACTAACTACCTATTACGTACCCAAGTTCGTAATAAATAAATTGATTTGATTTGAACAAACTTTAGACTAATAAAATAAACAATACCTAACAAATGTATGTCTCACAATCATACCTAATCGACCAACGTCACAAAGAAGCGTAAAACTCAGTATTCTTTGTGTTTAAGTACAATGCTGACCTTAAATTGGAACTTTCAAAACCGGCCAAGTGCGAGTCGGACTCGCGCACGAAGGGTTCCGTACCATTAGTTATAAAAACGGCAAAAATCACGTTTGTTGTATGGACCCCCCCCCCCCCCCCCCTCCCCCCCCCACCCCACCTCCGCCCCGTAAATATTTGTTTTACATTAATTTAATTATTTATTTTAAAGTGAATATATAACTAAATATTATGTGAATATTTCAAGCGTCTACCTGTTGCGGTTAACAAAATCGAGCAAAAACGAGCAACAAAATCACGTTTGTTGTATGGGAGCCCCCCTTTAATATTTATTTTATTCTGTTTTTAGTAATTGTTGTTATATAGGCAACAGAAATACATCATCTGTGAAAATGTCAAATGTCTAACTATCACGGTTCATGAGACACAGCCCAGTTGCAGACGGACAGACAAATAGCGGAGTCTTAGTAATAGGGTCATGTTTGACCCTTTGGGTACGGAACCCTAAAAACGAAAGAACCACGGATTGTCTGCCTACATTGAACTAACATTACAAGGAAATATATGGTTAATCACCATCATCATGCCAGCCATAGGACATTCACATAGGCCTCCCCCATATATTTCAAGAGCGAACGATCTTGTTCGGCCTGCACCCAACCTTCAAGAGGTCGTCTTTCCATCTACCAGTAATGACATATAATATATACTATAATATAAAAAAGAGGAAAGATTTGTTTGTATTGAATAGGCGCCGAAACTACTGGACCGTTTTAAAAATTCTTTCACTGTTGTGAAGCTACACTATCCCCGGGTGACATAGGCTACTTGTCACCCAACTACGCAGAAGGAAAGTAATGTTATAATTGTAATTCTACGAGTGCAGTGCTGCGGATTGGTCAGCTAGTAATAAAATAAATCTGAATTTCAGGCAACAATAAAAAAGTACAAGATGGTAAAATTTATTTCTACGGCCCATAAAACTATAGGTATATACCATAGTGACCAGTGGTATATACTACTACTAGAGTGACCAGTGGTATACCATAGTGACCAGTGGTATATACTACTACTAGAGTGGTATATACCATGGTATAGAAGCTTGGTCTTTCACTATGGCCTACATAAGAAGGCTCAAGGTCGCTCAGCGTGCTTTGAGAAAGCTATGATTGTCTCTACGAGATCGAATTAGAAATGAGAAGATTCGTAGACGAACCAAAGTCACCGATATAGCACTAAGGATTAGCAAGCTGAAGTGTCAGTGGGCAGGGCACATAGCTCGAATAATAGACGGCCGTTGGGGCAGAAAGGTTCTCGAGTGAAGATCACGCACTGGAAAGCGCAGCGTAGCACCACCCCTACCTATCTATTTTTCTTCAGTACGGGTCCCAGCTATATGAGTCATCAAGCTGTCTCAGACCTTCGGGCAGCCCCAAAACTCCACTTCAATGGCCAACAACTAATGATCAACTAGTATTTTTCAATTTTTCGCGATTACTATACATAACCAGTAATAGGGACTACCTGACCGGCCTCTTTATTACCCAAGCCAAATTGCTGTCGTGTCGCTATCGCTAGTCATCCTTTCACACGCATAGTACCTACGTATCTCACGTATGAAAAGGGTGGCCTGACTAGCGATAGCGACACGACATCAATTTGGCCTAGGTAATAAGGGGGCCGTTCTGGCTATGCGCAATTTTTTATCCAAAATAATATTTGCACTTGGGAATCATGTAAATTTCTATCAATGAAACCCTTTCAGAATCGGTTTTGTAATTCTTGGGATTACTTCTACGAAGTTTGCACAAACAGCAAACTTTACCTCATTTTATTATTCGAATAAATGCGCTAAAGTAACCTTGATGAAGTGAGTTTTTAACCGAATGCAAAGAAGAAGGGTAATGTTTTATGGTATGTATGTGTTTCTGTATTTATGTTAATTTGGCGCTTTGTATAGGCTTGACAGATTGATGGATTTTGACAAATTTTAGGTAGGTAGTAACATCTAAACACCCAAATTTAATAAATCAATTATCTTTTCCGTCAGCAAAAGCTTAGTATGTTCAGCTGTTCAAGCAGCTTGATTTGACTAAGTAAACACAGAGTTGACTAGTTTCTGCTCGAACAGTAAAGCCATTCGTAACAATTGATGCAATCTGCATAGAGCTAAGCTCCTTGCACACATCCGTCGTTGCGGCTTGCGGCTGCGGCTGGCTGCATTATTGCCGTCTTGTCACTGTCACAGACGAACCAATTTGTCATGCTTTTGTAGGTAGCTTTGGATTATTAATATAAATACGGGATTTATCACGTACCGTTTTGTCGGTTATAATAATGATTGAAATAAATTACGAAAGTTTTCCAAGTAAAATAGCTTTGGATTAAGTATTTCAACTTGAGAACACAGTACGTTTCCTACAAAAGATACTGTTTTCACGTATAGGAAGAAGTCTATGAACCAATAGCGTTACTGTAGTGGTATTTCTGTAGGAATACTTTAACCCTTGTGCAAAGGGTCATCAAAATCAGACCGGGAAGTTTTCAAAAATGATTATTGGAATTCACATGTTTTGCTACATGTATTATTTTAGAAACGTTTTAAATGTGTATTTGAGAACCAAATATAATAGAAAAATAAATTATTTTTCATCGACTAATGACATGTTAACTCGATACTAATTAAATAAAAATTTTGTATATCAACCATTATTTTCCAAGAAAAATTATTAAATTTCTCGATTTCTTGTTCTCAATATTAAAACTTATTGTTTAAGACTGAGATGGACTTAATGTCTAAGACTCAAATCAACTGTTCCTTCAACAGGGAATTTCTAACAAGAGTGATACGTTAATACAAACATATAATTTTGAAAAATCCTACAAGTTGGGTTGTTCAGAATGAGGGTTTTTTTTTATATGGTTGACAAACGTTCGTTAGCCGAAAAATGCTGCCTTTCGTGTCGAAATACTTAATTATCACGCCTGTGTTTTAAAAATGTAGCGGGACAGCGGAACATTTTTTATAAATTCCTCTCTACTTCTTGATTTTCAAAAAGTAGAAGGAAATTTATAATATTGAGTCAACTGAATGAATAGATAATTTATAGATAATTATTTTCACCCAATTTTTATATTTTTATTTTTAATTTGTCAGCGAGCCTTTGAGCGCAGTATCCTAGGAAACAAGTTATCAGACCGCATTAGAAACAGGTGATACTGGACGGGCCGTCTTTGCCACATGTCAGAGGAATTATGAGTAAAATTCACCACCGAGTGGAAACCAAAAGACAGAAAACGAGCACGCGGGAGACCGCGACGCCGATGGAAATTCGAACTCGACTCGTATATGGAAGACTGGACTACACACGCGCATGATAGAATGGAGTGGAAGGAAGGAAGGGAGGCCTTTGCCCTGCAGTGGGACAGTACAGCCTCCAAATAATAATAATAATTTGTTTGCAAGCTTGAGACTATGTCGAATGCTAAGCTTATCATAGCTTAGAACTTGTTCCGCCCGTAGACAAAAATCTCGAACTGTTACGATCTTGACACATTTAATTTGTTTATATTATGCTACATGGAGATAAAACAAGCTTATGCCACACGGTATCCATCGTCTATAACAGAGAATTGCCTCGTAGGTCACGCATCTTTAGAAATGTGTTCTACGATACACTGCCCTGCGTTCATCAACAGGCACACCAGGTGCAAAGCCTCATGTGCCTGTAATTTCACGGGCATCCTTTCAAAATGTAACACAGTAATGCTGCTTGGCGACAGGAATAGGTATGGTGGAACTACTTCCCCGATCGAGCCCTTTCAAAAGGAACTCAATCACTATTTACTACTTATAACTTCCTTGGCATCTTCTCAATGTCATTTACAGTAAATTATGATGCCGTGCGTAAAGTTGTACTGAATTTGCCATAATGTGATTTGAATTTGGAATTTCATTTGTATTAAAAAAATTGCACCAAAGAGACCCACACTATAAGAACTTATTCGTAAATTGAACTAACCTCTGCACAGAATGCACCAACCTAGATTTAGTTTTTATTGTCTCGCAGAATGTGTGAAAAGTTGTTTATTCTCCTCGTTGATAAAACTGTTTGCATCTTGGGTGCGCGTATATCCCTCTCTGCACTCAGGATTCTAGTAACTTCCTCGCTCCGCTCGTGAGTTAACTCTAGTCTTCGCTACGGTCGGTATTCAAAAAAATCACTGCTTTATCCCCTCTAATAATAATCTACTATCAAATAATAACTGATAACACAAACTAGTGTATACTGGTATTAAGAAGACGTCGTTTTAATACCATTAAGCGGCTTTCAGACTACGCTATACTATTGTGCTATATAGTATAGCAAAGAAGGACCTAACCAAGTAAGCCAATAATATATAGTACAGTACAGTGTGAACGTGTCCATATCAATGTATGGTGCGCGATATTGTTGTGCTCTGAGCTATATACATGCTATTATATTATAGCGTGGTCTGAAAGCTGCTTTATACACGAGTTTATTATAATTTAAGTGAGCCTTCTGAAGAATAGTGCCAGTAATATCAAAAATAAAACTAAAAAGCATTGCAATTTTGTAAACTCGCGTAAAAACTTAATTCAAACAATCCAGCGTTATTTTAACTTAGTCGCCATTATAAAAAGCTTCGTAAAATATACAAAGCCATTTTAAACAAAAGCTCTCATATCCAGGCAAAAACAAAACGCCATTTGCTCCGCCACTATTCAGGCGACCAATACAAAATAACTAGAATAGAATACAAAACAACTCGTTTACCTGTGCTCAGAGAAATAAACTGAAAAATTTAAATTATTGAAAGTCCTCGATTGACATTCGCCAATCAAGTTTGATCGCTCTAGAACATCTCTTCAAAATAGTTTTCAATACTCAATACACTTATTGCTTTTACATTATGCCAAGTTTGATAGTTTGACATAATATGAACCCTGGCAGAGTAGAGCAACAGGAAGGCAGGCCATGGTTCCTATCTAAATAGGTAAGCATGCTGTTTACACTTTAACATTTATTGAATATTTTATTAAATAAGACTCTTACGTTACGAGAGAAACGTTCCTATGTCATGCTACTAGGGCTGGGTAATGAGTAGCTACACAAGATAAAACGTTCCTATGTCATGCTACTAGGGCTGGGTAATGAGTAGCTACACAAGATAAAACGTTCCTATGTCATGCTACTAGGGCTGGGTAATGAGTAGCTACACAAGATAAAACGTTCCTATGTCATGCTACTAGGGCTGGGTAATGAGTAGCTACACAAGATAAAACGTTCCTATGTCATGCTACTAGGGCTGGGTAATGAGTAGCTACACAAGATAAAACGTTCCTATGTCATGCTACTAGGGCTGGGTAATGAGTAGCTACACAAGATAAAACATTCCTATGTCATGCTACTAGGGCTGGGTAATGAGTAGCTACACAAGATAAAACGTTCCTATGTCATGCTACTAGGGCTGGGTAATGAGTAGCTACACAAGATAAATTTTAACAAAAAAATATAACCGAATTCAGATAGTAGAAAAAAACAAACTACTAAACCGATTTCAATGAAATTTCTATGCTATAAATCTGAAAGTACATCCTTGTAAACAATAATAGAGTTCTCCAAATCATTTAATAAATGACGGAGTTATGAGGTAACAAATATAACATACCATAAAAATCAAACAAATGTAATACTTATATGGTTTTCTCATAGACGCCATTGTCAAAATTAACTAAATGGAAAGGGAACTACACGGAAATCACAAGCTTTCAAATAAAAAAATAATCATCAAAATCGGTTCACCCAGTCGAAAGTACTGAGGTAACAAACATAAAAAATACAGTCGAATTGAGAACCTCCTCCTTTTTTGTAGTCG
The DNA here is from genome assembly GCA_918857605.2 of Philereme vetulata. Lineage (NCBI taxonomy): Eukaryota > Metazoa > Arthropoda > Insecta > Lepidoptera > Geometridae > Philereme > Philereme vetulata. The sequence goes on along the minus strand of OU975459.1, from coordinate 5,493,664 downwards.
GTTTAAATACACTTATTCGATCCAAATATTTTCTGGTAGAGATCGCTACTCAGTGATAAAACCGTTCAATCGTTTAATAAGGAGAAAGCATGTATTTCGTATATTTTTGTAATAATTATGTGACTGGCTGAAAAAATAGACGAAAAATTTACATATTCCGAAAAAGATTTGAAAGTTTTGTTTTCAGTTGTTCACGCTTTCTTTCTTAATTGTTCGTACCTGTGATCTTATTGGAAATTGTGGACACTTTGCTGCACTAGCCGTGGTATATAGATTTACCAGAGCGGCAATCGAGCTTATTTTGAACCATAATACCAAACTAAAACCAAAACACAAACGTTACGTTAAGCACATTTCGTATCGCGCTGACACGCGTGACATCAATTAAACCAACGTGAGTTCCAACGTTAGGCACTTGTCTCGCCGCCGGTGAGTAAACGATTAGCTATCAACTATTTTCTCGCTCAAGAAACGAACAAAAGATATAGATTCCGTGTCAGTAAAAGAAACACGTATATTAATAGTTGATCACTGGCCGTTCACACTGCCGGCGAGAACTCGCTCTCTACTATTTTGTCGCAGCGACTACGATACTCGCTCAACGCTCGGCGGTCAAAACACACGCCGTGAGATAATGAGTATCGCCCGCCACACTCGCTCACTTGCTTTATAGCCCAGCCAGACAAGTATAAGAACTACACACTCGCTTCCCGCTGCTCGCCAATTCGTTTCTAGTTTCTAGCTCTACTCGTTTCTCGCTCATCGCTGGCAGTGAGACAAGTGCCTTGGACACAATTTCATTTATTTATTCATAAACAATTATATAATTGTGTTTGAAATCACATCCTAAATACAAGTTACAATATTTTAAAATTATCACATACATGTCAAAAATAATAAAATAAAACAAAACAAATGTCTACTTACCTATATATAAAAATGTCAAAAAAGTCAAGAAAAGTCAAATGGAAAATAGACATCAAAGAATATAAAATAAAAATGATTTAGAATAATATTACTAAGGAATTAATAATACAAACATGTCACAAATTAATTAAATTGACCATTAACTCAAAATCTATATAAAAAAAGAAAACGACTATTCAATATATATATATATACAGGTCATAAAATCATTAACTGCATAGAAACACCCTTTCAACAAAATCTCCTTTAGTCTTGGATTGAATTTAAAAGGACTGTCGATAATTTTCATGTCAGTAGGCAGTGCGTTAAAAAGTCTTGATATCGCGAGCCATGTTTGGCAACATTCAACCTTGGACAAAGAGGTGTCTCAAGATCTTTTCTCGTTGTGTCTATTCTGTTTTTCCTTTGTTCAAAAGTTTCATATTTAAGCGGATTTTTAACTACGTCCATTAAGACTACTAGAATGTATAGGCTGGGAACCGTCAGAATATTGAGGTTTTGAAATGTTCTTTGCATGATTCCCACTGTGGAATGCGCACTATAGTTCTAATGGCTCGTTTTTGAATAATAAACGCTCTATTTATGTTGTAGTCATAACTATTTCCCCAAAACTTCACACTATATCTTAATCTTGACTCTACTAGGGCATAATATACTATTTTAAGCTGTGCGATCCCTACTTCTTCTCTAAGGCTTTTAAGAGCGTAACATGCTGAGCTGATAGCATTAACAATAAAATCCATCTCAGTTTTCCAGTTCAGGAACTGGTCGATATGAACTCCTAGAAATTTGACACTCTTTGCAAATTCAACCTCAAGCCCCTCACATGCTACATTAACCGATTCGTTAGTGCGCTTTGTTGTTTTAAACAGGATAGCTTGTGTCTTCTTAATGTTGAGTTTTAAGTTATTGGCATGAAAACATTGATTGAAAACTACAAGTGCATAGGCAATCTTTATTTTAAGTTCTTGTAAGCAAGAGGCTGGTATGATTGCATTGGTATCATCCGCATATACGACTAGTTTAATATCGGGAATGGCATTGCTTACAAAATTGATAAGATCATTAAGGAAAATAATAAAAAATATCGGCCCTAATATAGAGCCCTGTGGAACTCCACGTCCGATGTTGCACACTTTCGACTTCGTCACCACTTCCTGTCCATTAATAATATTTTTTAATTCAATAAATTGCTTCCTATTGTTCAGATACGATTTTATAAGACACAACGCAGATCCTCTAACCCCATAATGTTCAAGCTTTGCAAGTAGAGTATTGTGGTCTCCCAAGTCGAAAGCAAAGGAGAGATCAAGAAATAGTCCTGCTACCTTCTTTTTACTATTAAGATCACCAACAACTTCATTTATAAGCAGATCAACCGCATCTACAGTACCGATACACTTTTGGTATCTAAATTGTCTCTTATTTAGTACGTTGTTCTTATATAAGTGTACCTATCTTTAATAAGTCTTTCATAGATTTTAGAGAAACATGGCAGTAACCAAATTGGTCTATAGTTTTTTGGGTCATTTTTTTTTCCTTTTTTATGGATCGGTAGAACTCTAGCTATTTTTAGTTGCTCAGGGAAAATGCCAGAACTCATACAGTTATTGAAAAAATTTGACAATGGCTCAGCAAGAAGATCAATATTGTCTTTGACAATTGTAATATGTATTTCATCATATCCATATGAACGTTTTACCACCATCCGAAACGCTAAGGCGGAAGTGCACTTGGTTGCTAAAATCGACGGAATAGCATCGGCACCGGCGCCCTTGGTGTGATCAAGTCTTTTTAAGACCTTCAGAACTTGCCCATACTTGAACTGTATTAGAGTCAGATAATTACTAGTGAGATCAGTCATCTTAGTGGATACGCAAGGCTTAGAATAGTTGGAATCGTGGGTATACGCAGAAGCAAAATTTTATGCAAAAAGGTTACAGATGTCAGTGCCAATTACTGCTGAATCATCATTTAGAATCATTTGTGCTGGATAATGACCATGACCTCTCTTTTTGTTTTTTATAAACGACCAGAACAGTTTTGGATTAGAGCACAAACTGCATTCAAGCTGGATGATGTATTTTTGTGACATTGTGACATTTATTTAAATGATCCTTCTTTCGAATAATCGAAAAAAAGCTTGTCACGCGGGTTAGAATTGAAGTTGCGTAATTTTTGATGGTATTTATATTTTTCGCGTAGAAACTTAATGAGCTCATTTGTAAACCACACAGGATATTTTTTCGAGCGCAGTCTTGATTAAGGCACATGCTTAATTATGGTTTCACGGATGAAGCCATAGAAAATCGTGACTGTTTTATTAAATTTCATGCAGTTTGCGAATTCTGCATTCCAGCAGACCGCATTCAATTCATTAACAATTTTCTCATAATCTGCTTTGTGAAAACATAAACGAGCATTACTACTAGCGTGAAGATGAATGCTAGAGTTAAGTAGAATAAAGCACTGCATGGGCGGATGTAAGGGGTCAATCACTGTTAAGGGGGAGCTATTTTCTACAAGATCTGTTACCCCTACCCTTATGTTGCATAGCAGTAGGTCTAACTGTTTCCCTTATTGTTCTTAATGTAGTTATATTGTTTGAGCTCATGCACAGAGATGAAATCGAGAAGCATAGTGGAATATAAGCTGGTATTGGTCCCACTATTTAGTGGGATAGTTTCATTCAAAAATTTCTACGAGATCGAGCTGAGGTTAATATCACCAATAAAGGCGACATTATCGATGTTGTTTCCTACGAGAACTTTATTGGTGTTGTTGATGAACTCGTCAAGTATATGTTTTTTTAATAGGTGGCGGAAAATAAGCTGCACATATGTACAAGTCATCAACTTTTCCGCTGCCAGTGCAAACTTGTACACCAACCCAGAGGTCTTCGCAGTTAGACTCGAAGCTCTGCAAGTGCCTTGAGTGCAGACGCTTAGAAACAGCGATAAGTACGCCTCCACCATCTTTTTTATAATAAAACCTGCTAGTTTCCCTGTCGCACCGATACACTACATAGCGATTATCGAAAAGCTCAGTGTCGAAGACGCTAGTGTTAAGACGAGTCTCCGTAAATATTACAATGTTATAATTGTTGCAAACAGTATTATTAAATAAATCGATAGTTTTGGTCTTTAAACCTCTTACATTTTGATAATAAAAATTGATCATACTGTACTTGAAGTAAAAAAGAATAAAAAATTAAAAAACCTTAATTTAAGATGCAATAACTTAAAAAAATAATCAAACTTTACACAATTAAAATTAACGAAGTACTATTTAAGCGTTTTGGATATAAGTATAAAGGCATAGTGAAATATAAAACTAAAAATACTAAAACCACTAATATATAACAGTCACACGATTTCTGTGGTAGGTACAAAAAAAAGATTGTCACTTAGTTATTAGCTTACGATAAACTATTTAAAACTTCCGTGATTTTTATGAGAACGTAACTCGAGCTCGCTGTTTTTCTGATGAAGACCTTACCATCTCGCACCCAAACAAATTTGTAGTTCAATGTTTTCAAATATGAATTACTCTGGTGTTTCAGTGTTTAGTATTGTTTTTATTGACCAACCACGCGTGTGAATCTGGGGTCTTATTTTTCTCTACAGTTACTTACGTGCTTATACCGTTTACTGAACATAACCCTACACATGTAACTTTTTTAACAAAACTATATTACTGAACTGATTACTCTGAAACTTCTATGGGACTAATCTGAAAGTATATCCTTTCAATTAGTAAAATATTTTTCCAAATCAGTTGATAGATGACGCAGTTATGAGGTAACCAAGATAAAAAAAACTCCTCCTTTTTTGAAGTTGGCTAAAAATCTAAATTCACCTGCATATCGAATGTAGCTACTCCAACATTCTGCAGCCAAGCGTGTTCAAACTTTTCTATCAGTATTCCACCGCTGTCCATTCCTACGATAATACACCACCAGTTCCACCAAATATTACCATAATCCGGTGTTTTGGAATTATTCATCGCAAAATGTGGACAACCATCTGGTGCATCGCGTGGAAACGTATGGCAACTGACAGTTGCCTTACATATTCAGCTACATACCAACTAAAACTACGAACTATCTAGCAGTTTGTCCGTTTAGACGAAATATTTCCAGTACTTACTTCTCCTTTACTGAACTTGTTATTAACCTAGGGCCAGCTTAAAATTGATCATCAGCATTGTAATTTGCATAACCATGATGACAAGAATGATTGTAATTATTATAAATTAATTATAACTGGATGGATCCCTGTGGATGGAAAGCGACACAGCGGAAGATCGAAAAAAGTGGAGAGATGAGGAGGAGGCCTTTGCCCAGCAGTAGGACAGCATAGGCTCATCATCACCATCATCCACAGCCTGACTTCACGCATTGTTGGGTATAGGCCTCCCCAAGTTTGTGCCATCCGCCACGATCCTGCGCTAGTCTCACCCACTGACGGCCCACGACCTTTACGATGTCGTCCACCCATCTCGCTTCTGGTCGTCCTACCCTTCTATACCCGCTCCTCGGCCACCATTCAGTCACTGTCCTGCTCCATCTGTCATCACCATGTCTAGCCAAGTGTCCCGCCCAAGACCATTTGAGCTCCATAACTCGAATCCCAACGTCATGAATCTTCGTTCATCTACGGATCTCGACGTTTGGAACTCGATCTAACAGTCTAATGCCAAGGTATATGGTACGCATCATGGCCTTTTGTACTCTTAACCTGTACACAGCCTCCTACGTGAGCGTCCACGTCTCGGTACTGTAGGTCATGGTGGGCAGAACAAATTGGTTGAATAAGCGGGTCTTCAGACACTGTGGAACTTTAGGCGACTTAAGGATGTCGTAGGCATAGGCAAGATAAAAAAAATTAATAACCTTGACATAGTAATTAGATGCAAAAACGTAATAATAAAATGAATGTGTGAAGCTTTAACATTGCATGCGTTTACACTCTGAACGACACTGAACCTTGTTATTACCCATATTGCACACCAAATACAATTTGAATATAAAATTTGAATAACAAAAATCTTAATATTTACATCCGAATATAACATATACAATGTAACTAAAATATCGGTATCAGCGCATAAGCATTTACTTTCATCAGAAAATTACTTGGAGCTGATAAGCAAACGAGTCTTTAAAATTCCTACCCCGCCAATCAATACATCCTTTGCGCATCGTTTTGGTCAGAATGTAAGAGCATGTGTTTATAATAATGTTTTAAAATTTTGCGATCTAAAACTAAATCTGTAAGACAAGCAAAACAATTAATACAAAAGTGGCTAACTACTCTGACGTACGATGATACTGAGACTATTCTGAGTGTTACAACCTAAAAGTCCCAAATATTTATCCAATGCATTTACATTATATTCATCATCATCATCATATCAGCCGTAGGACGTCCACTGCTGGACAAAGGCCTCCCTCATTGATCTCCAGGAACTGCGGTTGGAAGCGGCCTGCATCCAACGTCGACCTGCGGTTCTTACCAAGTCGTCTGCCCATCTTGTGGGTGGACGTCCTACGCTGCGCTTGCCGGTCCGTGGCCTCCACTCGAGAACCTTTTGGCCCCATCGGCCATCTGTTCTGCGCGCTATATGGCCTGCCCATTGCCACTTCAACGTGCTAATCCGTTGTCCCTGCCCCAGTTATGGTTGAGAACTCGGCTCTTGAAGTTGTCGACGCGTATGTATACCTAGGACAAACAGTCCAATTAGGTAGGTCCAACTTCGAGAAAGAGGTCAATCGTCGAATCCAACTCGGATGGGCAGCGTTTGGAAAACTTCGCAACGTCTTTTCGTCCAACATACCTCAGTGCCTTAAGACGAAAGTCTTCAATCAGTGTGTGTTACCAGTGATGACATATGGAACCGAGACGTGGTCCTTCACTATTGGCCTTATGAATAAGCTCAAAGTCGCTCAACGAGCTATGGAGAGGGCTATGCTCGGGGTTTCTCTACGGGATCGAATTAGAAATGAGGAGATACGTAGGAGAACTTAAGTCACCGACATAGCCCGACGGATACATTATATTACTTATATATATATTTAAAAATATTATATACATATTTATATTCAATACTTTATTAGAAGTTGTATATATATTTATGCATTATAAATTTAGGTTATATTAGTATATAGGTTTTCAATCGTTATTTTAAACTGTTTTATATATATATTTCAAACATTATTAATTTATTTTATTAGTCTGAGGTGTAAATAACTGAATAATCTATTTAAGAATTTCAAGGTCTTCACGATACAGGCTTGGCCTAGTGTGAAGACCACCGACTAAACCGTTTAGTTATTAAGCTCTCTCAACAAAAAGTTCATTGAAAAATTATCTGTTTTAAACATATTAGTCATAAGGTGTGCTTTTTGTTGCTAAATAAAATATTTTTCTTTCGTTTCTTTCTTTTTCTTTCTTTCAACTCTAGACATAAAGGTCTATGCAACGGACTTTAGATAGCTGAAAGGCGGAAGTTTTGCTACGACACTGGTTGCATTGCCATGTTGAATTGATTTTAATTCAACGTTTCCAACCAGCATTTAACCTGGTTATCATCATCATAGGATGTCCACTGCCAAACAAATGCTGTTTTTAACAGATCCCAGCATCCTTTATTAGGTCGTCCTTCCATCTAGTGGGGGACCATCCTACCCTGCTCCCTGCTCTGCGCATGGTCTGTTGAAAACATTTCTAACGGCCTACTGCCACTTCTGCTTGCTAATCCTGTGGGCTATGTCAGTGACTTGGCTTTTCTAGGAATCCCTTCATCTCTAATTCTCTTGTAGAGAAATATCATGCACTAGCTGATAAATTATCACAAACAGCTATTTGTATTTAAACGATAACATAAACCATTATTAAAAATACGGGATTTATCACGTACCGTCTTATCGGTGTTTAACAGGGATAGAGGATGGGTTCTACCGCCAGCCTGGAGGCCATGTCTTCATGATGCAAGTGACAGAAGAGTGAATGAACCTGGTAGAGACATAGTTAGTGTTGTGTGTTTGCCTGTACCAAGACCTACCGAAAAGAGCAGCAGTGATGATAATGATGATGACACATCCCCACCACCCCGCCCGTCCACTCGCGCGCAGAGGACAGCGGCGCGCAGTGCGAGGCGAGACGTTATTCGGAGCGGATCGCACTCACCCTGATGAAGGTTCACGAATTGAACCGAAACATTGTCGGTCGAAACACCGATAAGACGGTACGTGATAAATCCCGTATTTATAATAATGATTGAAATCAATCATGAAAGTTTTCTAAGTAAGATAACATAAACCTCTGCAGTTAGTTAAAAACATCCCGTGCCGTACTTATAATGCAGTCTGTTGAACAACTATTAACTGCATTCATTAGCGGTGTTGTAGCTGAGACTACTTAAGACCCTCAAAGATTTTGAATAGCATTAAAATTCTTGGCGAAAGTTTGGAAACTTTTTCGTTCGCGTTGTTAGGTGTTCAAGGCGTGTAATTTCACGTATATTAACCGATAAGTGATTATGATCATCATCATTTCAGCCGTAAAACGTCCACTACTGAACACAGGCCTCCATGGATCTCCATGATGGGTAGTTGTCATACTCACCACGCTTGGCAGGCATGTTGGCGAGCGCAGTACGGGATGTTGATACACGGAAAGACGCTGCTGCCAATCTTCCGGAGATATCCCTTAGCAGGCTCTTACTGCATCCATGGGCACGGGCAAGTGATAAGAATTGGTACATAAATAAATCCGCGAGTTTTCTCACGATGTTTTCCTTCACTGCAGGAAAACATCAAAATTTTACCACGTCTATTCGACGAATTAAGGTCATCAATGAAAACGTCATTATCTTCTTTTTAGCGTGTCAAGAGTTCGTTTTCATTTAAACTATGTTGGACAGGTGTTTGGGCACAACACTAGCATTAGGTGAGGCGGTTATGAGGTCCTCCATCGTGCAGGTGTTCGGACACAAAGGGCACATTAGCAAGTGCTGCATTGACTGCGCGGGATCACCGCAGTCGCACTGCGTCCCTGAATCCCCATTTGCACATACTAAGTCTGCAGCGGCCAACCTGGATGCGGAGCCAGTTTCAGGACTTCCAGACTGGCCACGGCAGTTACACGTCATTATCATAATCTGGGACAGACGTCATCAATTTGACTTAGCCTGGCTTAATAAAGGGCGACTTGCGCAACTAGGCCTTGACATAGTATTAGTAGTATTTAGTGCCTAATTATGTTTAATAAAATGGTCGAATCAAATAATAAGTCAAATTTAAACATATTTTGTAGCTAGTTACGTTTAGGGATCGTTATGCAAGCCGGCTAAGCATTGTTGCGTAAGTATAAAGACAATAAAGTCAAAGGTAGTAATATTTTAATGTGTATTAATTATCCTATTTATTTCTCGAATAAATCGTTTACTGAGAAACATAAAATTCTGATCTATTTACATAAGTAGGTACACAATTAATAATACATACAATGAGCTGACTTAGTAAAACATGAACACTGTACAATAATATCTACTAAAAACATAATATTTACTATAAAAAATCAACAATTAAATATAAATTGCGTCACCGAACTGGGTTTAAGAAATTTCATTGTTACTAGATAATAAAATAGAGCGATACGGACACCACAAAAACAAAGCGAACTCGTTCGACGCGCGGGGCCGCTTGCACTAACTTTTAATCGTAAATATACCTACATGAGAGGTTGCGTGGTAATCCTGGACCCACACTTGAAACTGTTTAATCAGGACCACAATTATACTCAATACAAATATTTTGGGATCATGAAAATATATTCAGGCAAATATTTATCCAGCAGTGAGAACCCGCGATCAATCGCGCACTCGGTCACACATAAAAATAACTGTTCTAGTGTGTTTACATTAGTTGAAAATCTTACACTTTTCCCGTCCCGTACAATTCCTGGCATCTGTCAGGCACCCGGTAACAGTTCAACAACCATGTTATCTGGCACAACACAAAGCTCTGTTGTTACTCCGAGAGTACTGCACAATCCTTAATCACAAGTCTTAGAACAAGCTGCCTTTATTCCGTATCAAGGCAATAATACATTAATTATATATTTGATAGTAGGATACGTGGAAAGAGGGAAGGGAGGCCTTTGCCCTGTAGTGGAACTCTACTGGCTGATAATTACAATAACAATTGGATAGTGGACTTTATTTACTGATTGAAGATCATCGTCTTTCATCACAAGTAGTCACCCGTGGATTCCCAGGTGTGGACCCAACCCTGGTCTACTCTATATATTATTTATTATCAGCCCATAGAGTCTCACTGCAGGGCCAAGGCCTCCCTTCCCTCGTTCCACGAATCCCGGATATTGGGCGGCGATGGAGGGATGTACTGGATGCAATCAAGTCATCCAGTTCATCCCTCCATCTCGGCCTGGGTCTACCACGAGGCCGCCGCCCGTTTGGAACCCATTATGTGGTGGCTTTCGCCCATAGTTCCTCTGGCATACTATAAACGTGTCCTGCCCAGTCCTACTTCAATTTTGCGGATGTCAGAGCCACGTCAGCTGGTCCAGTCTATTTATCTAATCAAATTTCATCTAATTCGGTATAGCCGTTCAGTCGTGAAAACGTAACAGACAGACAGAGAGACAGACCTAGAGTTATTTTTGATTTTATAATGTAAGTCTGGATTAGCAGTCAAAACGATAGCCCACTGCACTTATTATTGGATATAAGCATCCTCCCTCAAACACCACTTCAATTAGTCCTGTGCTATTTGCATGCAGGTTCCCTTTGCGGCCTCTATATATATGCACTGGGTTGATGGTCTACCACCAACTCTTATAATCTTTCTCAGCTACCACTTGGTTTATTGTATACACTTGGAAATTACACAAATAATTATTAAATTCTTTACACAGCGCCTGCTAGCAAATAAAAAAAACATGTCTCCTGGGATAAAGAACGTAGACTTTGTAAAAACTGGCGCAGGCACCACAGCTGTTGCGTTTTTTCTAGCTGTATTAACGCATCAGATATCTTAATTCTCTTCAATTTACTCACAAACACATTCTATGAACATTCCATATATTATGATTCATAGTCCGGAGGGAGGTATAGGTATGTATGCCGTCATACATGTCTATCCTAGTTTTGGTATCTATGTTTTCCGCCCTGAATTGTATTAAACGAACCATTGTAGTTTCAGTTTATGAAATGTCATAGTTTATTGCTAAATGAATTATTATTGATCGAGTGAAGCGAGATCTCAAAATTTACTTGAGCAAATCGCTGTTGTATGTATGTATTATATGATTTTTAAAAATCATCTCAAAAAAAAAATTCCGTATGTGTTCGGATAACACTATAAATAAAATACTATTTGAAATAAGCAACGCGACATCTCTTGTCAATGTACTGAACTACAACGTTTGGCATTGAGCAGGTACAAAAAACTACATAAGTTTTCCTGTAGATGGAGCTAACGGCGCTTTAGCCGTAATTCTGAATCATCTCACTAATTTCGACCCTGGCGTGACAAGAGCCTGTAGCACAATTGGCAGTGCGTCCTCGTATCAAGAAAAAGGTTGCGGGTTCAAGTCCCGTCTAGGCTTGAAATATTTGAGATGATTTTAAAAATCTTGGAATTATCCGTATGTGTGCGGATAACACTATAAATAAAACACTATGTATATATGTTTGTCCGAGGATAACTTTCCTTGTGAAATTTGATATATAGGTAGGTAGTGATGGCACAATCCTGGCGTAACCAAATGAGTTAAAAATGTGTGTGGGGGGGGGGGTGGATTATAGAGGTTCGAGTGGGGTAAAAAAATCAAAATAACATGACACTATTAGGTCAAGTAGGATGTTTAATGACAGGTCTTCATTAGTACACTGTATGTAATTGGTTGTGCATTTCGTGGCGCTACATTGTTAGTCAAAGATTGTGTATGAATACTATTATTTTTTTTTGGTTTTTTGGGAGACTCGCGAGATCTCAGTTCGGAGCGAACAGTTCGGAGTTTAATTTACATAGACAATTATTCCTTCTAGGATCCAAGTAGCCAAGCCAAGTTTCCGATACAAGAACTTCATAAATTTTTTTCTGTATTACATTTTGAGGCATTCAATATTCTGTACTAATAATATAAATTCGGAAGTGTCTGTCTGTTTGTTATGTTTTCGCCGATCTGATTGTTACGCTGGACTGATTTCGATGAAATTTAGTAATTAGATAAACTACGACTGGAATTGAAACATAGGCTACTTTTAACCCGATTGCGTAAAATGAGAGTATTTTTTATTGAAAAACCACGCGTGCGAAGCCGCGGAAGGGTCAGCTAGTTATTGACATCAGCATCATCATTATATCAGCTTTAAGATGTCTATTGCTGAACATATGCCTCCCTATAGATTTCCAGATCGACCGATCTTGACATCTAACTGCTCCCAGAATCTTTGTTAGGTAATCCTTAAGAAGACTATTGCCATGACACATAATAAGTTCTTCACTGGAGAATCACTCTCGGTCGGTGTGTGATAGTGACAGTAAATTACTCGCTAACGACCGCCACTAATTGGTGCACCACTAATATGTCGAAGCTGAAAATATTGCTGTGATTAAACTGAGAAATGTACTGGAATTGCTACGGATTGCTATAATCCAGACATGATAAGTCTGCATAGCTGCAGAGAATTAGTATACACGGTGTCCTTTAAATCACTGTTTTCCCAGAATAAACAATGCTAAGACCATGGTCTACTAACTGTGTATAACATCAAATAAGAGAATTAAAAAAAGTTGACTTTAAATAAGTCCAACTTTGTTCAAAAACTAACCGTGACATAAAGTTCATGGCTAGCCGTAGCGTATTACTTACTCCTTAGTTAGATACCTAGTAGCTACCCTAGGTCAGCGTGCTGACTATTTTGTGGGGCGTAATGTTAAAAAAGACGTTTTAAGTTCGCAACTTTTTATATTTATCAAAGAACTATTTTTTTTTAATTTGATGTGATAAACTGTTAGTAGACCATGGTCTGAACAACGTTTGTTCTAGGAAAACAGTGATTTAAAGGACACCGTGTATAAGAATATACTAATTCTACTAAATAATTGGTGGGCACGGAGAGCCATCTCTTTTATGATGAAATAAAATCAGCAAAGATCAGTGCAACATACCTCAAATTATCTACCCTTTGATATTTAAATTCCAATACAAAATACGTAGGAAAACCTAAACCAATAATACCAGTCATAAATCTACACGTGGAAACCTGCTAGTGGCCCTCTATTTCTATACAAAATGTATATGTATGTACATTGTATTATTCCGTTCGTTCTCCTTCAAATAATTATCATCGTCATATTGCCGCTAATAACCAGTCGACACGATAAGTCTACTGAAAGTTGCGCAACTTGTTTATACCACAAAAAATTGTGCAATCAGAATGTGTAGACGCTAAGTTTTAAGTTAGCGCCTATTAAAATTGTTACGTCGTTTGTCTGTCTGTCTTTTAACGTCACAATTGTTGTTTGTACGGGCTGTAATTTATATTCTCTTAGTAGAAGTTTTCAGCTTAATTTTTTTATCTTCTATGTTTATGCACACTTAGCGTATACGCACTATACGAGGTGCTTCGGATTGCTACAAATGAGTGGAAGGCGAGATTGGCGACGAAACAGAAAATACACGTTACTCCTGGCACAACAGAACCCAACTAATTATATTTTCGCTTTTGATATAAGGCTGAGAATTCTCTGACAATTAGTTCAAAAACTGTCTTATCACCACATTAGTCCTAGCATTGTTTTAACATTTAAACTTGTATTTATTTATGGAAGTGACGACTGTTGGAGCAGAAAGGTTCTCGTGTGGAGACCACGTGCTTTCCAGTGCGTGGTCTCCAAGACGGCCCCCCACTAAATGGAAATACGACCTGATGAAGGTTGCTGGGAGCTGTTGGGTGCAGGCCCACGATCGGTCGCTCTGAGTATATATATGGGTATAGTCTAAGCCTATGTTCAGCAGTGGACGTCATTTGGCTATTAACATGTCTGTAGTGATCTGTAGAAATATGTTATGCATTATCAGACTTACGAGTATATTATAAATGCGTAAGTTTAGATGTTTGTTTGTTTGTTACTCAATCACGCCGTGAAGGCTGAACCGATTTCGATGAAATTTGGTATATACGTAGATTATGACCTGGGAGCTTAGCCAAGTAACATTTGATTAGCGATGACGCTAGTCGATAAGTCCGAAAATGTATGGGATTTGACATATGCTATGGAAATATCACGTGATTGATCGACAACAAGCTTATGAGTAGTAGAGTTCTTTGTGAACGAGCTCGCCCGGGGAAGTACTACCACCATACCTATTTCTGCCGCCAAGCAGCATTGCTGTGTTTCGGTTTGAAGGGAATGGTTGCCGGGGAAACTACAGGCACATGAGGCGTTACATCTGTATGCCTCAAGTTGATGGAAACTGGGTAGTGCAAAGTAGGTTGGCGATACTTTGTTATAGGCGATGGTAAACACTTAACATCAGGTGGACCATTAGGCTTGTTCCATCTCTAATTCGTATAAAAAAAATATGTAGAAATCGAATCGATTTGAAACGAATGTAACTTGGCTACGGGCCCTGGATCACCACATAGGCTACCATTTATCCCATAAATTAATTCCCATGGGATAAAAATGTGGTGTCAAGTCAAGATTCAAAAAGAAGTTTAGATTAATTTCTATGCTATTACCCGTGCGCGATAAGTTGGGACCTGAGCGCGGTGACGTCATATTGGCGTGTTTGTACCGCCCGCAAAAAAGCGAACATAACAAGCAGCCGCCTGTGGCTTCGTCTTTGTTTTTTTTAACCTAATTTATTATGTTACTCAGGGAGGATGCTGCTTTTTATCTAATCTTTTTTACACTATTTGAATAAAATAAAAATACAATGTTTTAGTTTATACATTTATTTTATCTATTATTTACATTATCTCATCTTCGTCACTACTTAGTAGATTTATGCCTTCTAGAGGTTGTTCTTCGTCCTCAGTCTCACTATAATCACTTGACGAAGAGGTATCCGATAAATTTACAATTAATTGCGATTCATTCGTCTCTTGTAAGAGGTCATCGTCCCAATACTTTTGTCGAAGCCTGTCTAAAAAAACTGTCTGAAAAAACTCTAACACTTTTAGAACGAGGTTTCTTTCTCCGCTATGCAAAGGTTTACCCTTCATAATGATAACAAAAATACTTAACAAGAACTATAACAACAAAAAAATGACACAAATTATAACAACAAAAACTACAACAACAAAACAATAACACAAACGAAAAATAAAAGAATTCCAGAGCGCGTCGTTACGTGACGTAGGCCAGTACGAGACTAAAAACCCTAGTAAAAAATAGTGATGCGAACGGTACAATACGGGCGCCATCGGGGAAGTGCAGGGGAAGCGGTCGGGGAGTCGCATTCCCAGCAAGTCTCAAGTTATCGCGCACGAGTAATACCTATATATTTAGCAGTGTAACGCGTACTATGTCGCGGGCAACAGCTAGTAATCAATAAATATTTAGAATTTGATTTATTTAAATTGAAATACAAAGGCGCAGTGCGCATTTACTGACAAAAATTAATTGCGTAGCAACTCAAGGCGATACCTGGAATGAACAGCGTTAATCTCTATAACTTCTAATAATAACTACTCTAGAATTCTCTTGCAAAATCGTAATTGTCCTGCCTCAAACATAGCGTTCATTGTCAAAAACTCGTTCGAAACTACTTAAACAATAGCAGTGCTGATTACACAAAGCCAAAACTAACGCTGTAGTTTCGTTTACAGAGTGAGTTTGTCCGCTGGAGTTTTCGGACAGTGGATGCAAATCCTATGCAGAAAGCTATTTTGGAGGCAAAAGTTGGACGCAATCTTAAGGCTTGTTTTTGCGGTATTGCGTTATAGTTTTCTGTGAAGGCTTTGAAAGCGTGCAGCTATATTCTTCTTCTTCTTCTTTCGTGTCAATGGCTATTTGATTTTTAAATTTGATAAGCCCAATAGAGAGCAACTTCCACACCCCTCTCTGTTGCCTAGTACAAGTCATTCCGTGTGCAGGTGGTTGGGCATAGAGGACATGAGAGCAGGTGGGCCATTGTTTGTATAGCGGCCCCGCAGTGGTACTGGCTCCGGAATGGGTCGATGTGGCCCCACTTGCCTAAATTGTCTCGGCAGCGGCCAACTTGAGTGCGCAATCGGTTTAGGGACTTCCAAATTGGCCACTGCAGCTTGTAGTCAGAAGGAAGATGCTCCGCTGGTGGAATGTAATCAGGAGGGACAGTGTGATGGGAGGACCATAATTCAAGTCTCGCTACTGCCGGGCTTTTGTCCGTGGGATTGGTGGATATTTGATATTTGCAGCTATATTTGATCGAGTGAAGCGAGATCTCTAAGTCAACTTGGGCAAATCGGCGTTGTATGTACGTATATATGTTTGTTTGTCCGAGGATAACTTTCGAAGTGTTAATCCGATCATCGTGTAATTTGGTATATACTCGTAGATAAGTAGT
Source organism: Philereme vetulata (assembly GCA_918857605.2). Taxonomy (NCBI): domain Eukaryota; kingdom Metazoa; phylum Arthropoda; class Insecta; order Lepidoptera; family Geometridae; genus Philereme; species Philereme vetulata. The sequence goes on along the minus strand of OU975459.1, from coordinate 5,477,147 downwards.
AATGGCACAATTTTGGTGTGACTTAATGAGCTGAAAATGTGAAAGGGGTGAGGGGGGGAGGGGGGGGGGGGGTTAAAGATTCACCAGTGACTCCACAGTGCTGAAATTTGGTATATGTATAGCTTTAGTGACACATATATAGAGAAAAGTCTGAAATCTAGAATAAGTTCAATTTCTACCCCAAAAAAATAACTAAATTACATGAACTCCCGTTACCTGTAATATGAATGAAACTGTAGGTTAAGTTATTTGGGTATTCATTTCGTGGTACTATTCTGATAGTAAAAGATTAGGTACTAATCATATTATTTTTTGTTTTAATGAGAGACTCGCAAGACTCAGTTCGGGGCGAACCACTAGTTATTGATTAGTTTATTTTATTGTGTAATTACTTTTTATTGTATAAAGGCGGCCTCAGTAATGTGCATCCTCGTAAAGGGCAAATTAGTATAAAGTGACACAACCTAGTTTTTAAAACCTTATTGTACGCTTATGCAAATAAGTGTTATATGTAATGAAATATTTTTTTTTACAATTAAAATATCCCTAAGTGATTGAACTTAATGAACAAAATAAATATCGAAAGCAAATAGAATCATCATCATCATCAGCGTAGTAAGTAGTTCACTGTTGTCCAGCAGTGAACTACTTACTGTGCGAATTAGTAAAAACCGGCCAAGTGCAAGTCGGACTCGCGCACGAAGGGTTCCGTACCATTATATATAAAAACGGCAAAAAAAATCACGTTTATATGGGAGCCCCCCCCCCCCCCCCCCCCCCCCCCGCCCCGCCCCGTAAATATTAATTTTATTATGATATAATTATTTATTTTTAAGGTGATAACATTTTTTTAAAGCGTCCGTCTATTGCCGTTATCAATATCGAGCAAAAATAGCAAAAAAATCATGTTTGTTGTATGGGAGACCCCCTTAAATATTTATGTTATCCTGTTTTTAGTTGTTATAGCCTCAACAGAAATACATCATCTGTGAAAATTTCAACTGTTTAACTATCATGGTTCATGAGATACAGCCTGGTGACAGACGGACAGACAGAATGACAGACAGCGGAGTCTCAGTAATAAGGTTCCGTTTTACCCTTTAGGTACGGAACCCTAAAAATGAATAGAGGGAATCTGCCAAGGATAGCGATAAGTGAAAGGTGTTGGGGAGGCCTTTACCCAGCAGTGGGAAAATGAAGGCTAGAAAAAAAAAGAAACAAAGTGATCATTTTGAAGTATCTTACCTTGTTTGCGTCTAAAAAGATAACTTAAGTTCAGCGAGATTTTTAGTGAGGAACAAGTCTGTAAAAATGTAATTAATAACTATTTGTAAAATTACTCAACGAGACGGGGTTTTTTAATTAAATGCATTTTATTAAAAAGTATACTATTTCTACAAATACAACTGTTTTAGAAGATTATAGTTGCAAGCCAATTTTTTTAAATTATTTTAGAGTTTAAAAAAGAATATGATGGTTGGAAATATCTAGGGAAGGCTTTTGCCCTGCAGAGGGAAGATAATGTATCAAAAAAAAGTCGTTAAATAATAGTTTGACAGTTTAGACTAGCTAGACAATATAACAGCCATCTTATATTAAACAAAAAAATACTCAGAGACATTTTATTTTAACTGTTCTTTCTAAAGGTACAAATAATTCTTTTTCCCAAGGCTTGTAACAAAAAATACAAGACAACCAAATCTCTCGAGCTGATATATAATTAACTAACCTCCAAGACACAAAATAAGAAAGCCCAAGCACGACCTGTGTCAGTAGCAAATAACCTAGGCGGTAACTGTATGAAAACTTTCTGGATAGAATTTCAGTTTAATTTATTATGACAACTTTAGGACCTGTATAACTTCAAGACAACTCTCCAGATTCTGGAGAAGTAATAAGGGTGTGCTACTTCATCCGGATTTAAAGCCAGTCGGCATCGTATACAGGCGCTAAAGGGAAGAGCGATACTCTCTCTCTCTCTGTGTGTGTGTGCATCGTTTCCTCAATGTACAGGGTTGTGATCGCCATAGAATATATGTACCATAGAGCGACTCTCTTGTGTGATCATGATTACATTTTTTTACTAATACTGTTGGTTTACGTGTAAAAACAGTCCAGCTATTCAAACTGATTCTCTAAACTTTGGTGTCTTCGGTGTCAACTGCGTATGGTATACATGAGGTAAGATATGTCTGGAACTCCAGAAGCTGCTCTGCACAAGTCAGTGTTGTAAACTGAACCACGTTATTCTCGCTGCATTAGAAATTGTTATCTGCAGAACATTTCTCGCATGGCCTCGAGACCGGCAAGTTTTTCGAATCTTTCACCAAAAGGTAAGGGAATTCGGGAAAAACTACAATTGTCTTGTTTTTAGAATCCTTTTAAATCGGTAATGAATAAATTTTAAAATAGTTGTAGATATTTTTATATATTAATGGAACTTCCGTTATGAACGTTAACTGGTTTTCCTTTACATAAACTTTTACAGTGATAATTCTTTCAATTTTAACAAATTATTCTCATTAACTTTATAAACTAAACTATTTACTTGCTCTATCGATTTTAACACTTGAAGTAATTCTATGGAATTTACGATAGATTGATGTAGTACAGACACTTTACTAAATGCCAAAGCTGTCTTTATTTCATTAACCGTTGCATACATAATCCTGAACATACTCATAAATGTATCAAACATGCTTAAGGTGTACATCAAAAAGAGACTGGCGTTTTCTTTAAAATCTTTATATTTTAGTAATTCTTCAATTCTTTTCAATGTTTTTTTTCCAATATTAACGTATTTTTTTGTAAGGTTTCTGTACTATTTACAAAGTTATCCAACATTCTGGTGGTCAATGTTATCTTTTTATCAATTGCGTTTTCTTAAGGGCCAATTCGCGAAATAAGAGTGTCATATTGAATAGCGTCATCGTTATCTAAATTTCCAGAAATTGTCTTAATTAATGATCCAAAGGGATTAACTAGGCCTCTCTTATATCTATGTAATGGAACCAAATGCCGAAATTTCCCTACAGTTATGATACGAATGTACTCTACTTGAGTCTTAATACCTAAAATATCATGGGCATATAGTGTATGACCATTTACTAATCTAAGAAACTGATTTAACTTTAATATATGATATTCTTAATCGCTACTAATACCGCTTAAATCTAAAGTCTTAACTAATAACCACTTATCTTCCTCCCTAAACGCTTGTCCTTCTTTAACGAGTAATATCCCGGGATTGTTTTCAATCCTTTGAAGATGAAGACCCTGGTTTTGGGGAAGCAGGGTCAGTACGACCAAGCAACACCTGTGGAGGACGTTTCACATTTTAAATCGCTACTTTTGTCTCCTTCTTACCTATTTGCATTAAAGCTACGTTACGCTCTACTCTTCCTGTCAATTTAGCTTTCCTATACCTTGGTTTATCCTTACTTTTCTTAGTGTTGATATCCTTTGCAAACACAGTATCACCTAGTTCTAACTATAAAGTCTCTCCTACTCTCTTTTTTCTTGTCTTTTGCTTTTTATCCGATAAAGGTATTTTGTCCGTTTAGCGTGGTTATTCAACAATTGTTGCATGTAGGCCTTTTCAAATTCACTGTCAAACATTTTATTAGAATCTGTGTGCCCAAATACTATCTCAAAAGGAGTGAATTCCGTTGTTGAATGGATCGTGTTATTATAAGCCATTGTAGAGTATGTCATTACTGAAGCAGCGTCTGTGCATTTTTGATCGTATTTTGCCAAACGATAGATTTCTATTATTGTTGAATGAAAACGTTCAACAATACTAGTCGAATTTGGGTTATTCGTGGTACAAATGTGTAACTGAATTTTGTACATGTCGGCAAACTCTTTCATCAATTTGTTTTTAAATTCAAAACCAGGATCAGAACTAATTTTGTTAGGTACACCGTACATCGAAAAGTATTTAATCAATGCACGAACAATTTCCGGTGTTAATTTGTTTTCTATCGCTATAGCCTGTCCTAATTTACTAAACCCGTCTACTATTGTCAAATAAATCTTATTTTCAATCGAAAAGAGATCAATAAATATTTCCTGAAACGGTGCTGATTGTGTTTGAGTTAACTCTATAGTTGGTTTTAACGGTTTTCTGTCATACTTCATCTTTTGACAAGCATCACACGAGTTAATTACAGCTGATGTCATTTCCTGCATATTGTGCCAAAAATAATTCCTTTTTATCTTAACCATTGTTTCCTTTATTCCCCGGTGACACGTTTTCCCTTCATGATGTTGCTTTACGATCGCTTTCTGTTCATTTTCGTCTTCTATATACCTATATTACTCGCTCGGTGCATTCTTAAAAATCTACCATACCTGCTTTGAATAGTTTTTTAATTATACTGGTAAAGTCTTTCCTGTATTGCTCGTTTTCAAAGTAGATAAAGTATTTAGTTTAAGGTTTGATGTATTCTTTTAAAAATTGTTTTATTAATTCCTGGTCATTTATGGGCATAAAAATTTCAAGAACTTTTTATTTTTCCCTAGATATTTTTCTTACGCTTGTTTCCTTCCTAAACCATGTATAGATAAGGATCTGGTTTGGCTTTGTGTCCACGGCCTCATTTAGAATAGGAATCCCTTTAGATTCAGCAGCTGAATGAACTGTTCCTCCAGAGCTACTTGATAAAGGTGGTAATGGGTAATCCTGCTCTCATTAAAAAATATTACGAGTTGTCTCTACGGCAGCATTATCGGATAATACTGTTGTTTCTATGGGTTCAACATCAGTGTCTCTAGCTAAATCAATTATCTTATCAGTTATGTCCTGAGTGTCTTTTTGAAGTCGCCGTTCTTTTTCGTCTACATTTACTACTATTGATTCGTCCGATGAATCACTATCAAGAGCATTTACCCTAAAGCACGATAAGGCATCAGCGTTTGTGTTCGGTATAATAGAGGAAACTATGTAAAAATTCTCAACTTCCGTTTCTTTATCATTTTCCTTATAATTATTATCTGTTGTGAATTCCTTTTTTGAGTTATAATAATCCGCAGTGAAATAATTACTATCCTGGTTACCATAATTTTCCAAATTGTAATTTTAACCTATCGCAAGCTTATTTAACCTAAATCCTTGCGGTTGTTGTGCCTGTATTTGTAGTTTTTGAGGAAGAGCGGTCCTCATTGTGACATCGGTATTGAATTTTTGTTGAAGTAGTTTATGACCAAATTGATTCTGATTTAACTGGGGTCTATAACCAAATTGCGGCTTCGGATTAAAATTTTGTGGTTGCATGTACCTTTGCTGGCCAAACTGTGATGGCTGCATTAACTGTGGTCTATACCCAGTTGAAGTCTGCGGTCTGAATTCGTTTACAAAAGGTTGCCTATACTGACTGTTACTTGGAATGCCAAAGTTAAAGCGTAGGGGTGTATTGAAGGTGGGTCTAAAGTTACTAAGCTGCATGGCCACGTTCTAAGATGATGAACTTGTACCAAATTTCGTGGATATTGTTGTACCTGCTGTTTGTAGAGGTCTAAGCACTTTATTACGGAGAGTATACTGCTCATAAAAGTTCACATCTTCTAGTACAAACTCCAAAGCCTTTTTCAAAGTAGAGGGCATTTTCATTCATACTAACCTAATAAGATTTTGGGCAAGTTATATAAGAATATATTAAGTGCCAGGTAGTTATAGATGTTAACCTTACTATTCCGTATATCTACATCCAGCAATTGGTTCACTTTTGATATAAGTACTGATTTAACAGACTTTACCCTGTAACAAAACTCTAAATACCTTTCTCCATGTTTCATTTTTAAAGTCTCCAACTCTATCGCGATACATTCCTCACTTCTAGGATCACTTAAGTGTTGCACTAAAACAGCTTTTAATTTTTCCAAAGATGTTATGTCATTCCGCTCACTAGCCAATGCTGCGGCTTTATCTGTCAATTTACTCGTGATTGTGTGTAATACATAAGTATTTTGCTCTGTATTTCCTTTAAATTTTTCTACCACATAATCCCATTTCCTTAAAAATAGATTAAGGTGGCGTTTGTTGCCATTAAAAAGAGGTATTATGTTCACTATTTCTTTTGCTATGGGGGTAAGAGTCGACATTTTTACAATTTATTAATTTATCACAATATATTATATATATAAACTATTTTTTAGGGCTAAAATCGTTAATAAACTAATCACAAAATTTTATGTGGTTAAACTAGATTATGATTTAATACTAAACATATTTCTTTGGCTATTTATGAATTTTAATAAATAATACCAAATACTGTAAAAGGCATAAATTTTAATTTGCACTGTTTACTTAAAAATTAATTAATTACCTACTCTAGATTAACAATTTCCTGCCATAGGAAACCAGATAACGTTATAACGAAAAAAGTTTGATTCCGAAAATAACAAGACACGAAAAAATGAAAATAGTAGGAAAGGATGGCGAAAATTCTACTCACCAGCCAGTTACCACACCAACATGCTCGTTCAATCCCAGGATGCTTTACTTATTTGTTTGTTCGAACAGATCCGATACGTTCGAAAATTCACGGAAACACGTGAAAAACTACGCGGAAATTCGATAAATCTGCCCCGCCTGCGCCATTGAAAATTACGAGAACGTTAGAAGAGTTTTTAATAACTAAACTTTCATATTTGGATAAAAGATTTTTTTTTTATTTATTTGTTCATAAAACAATTAACCAATTAAAATAATATTACAGAAAAACGTCTAAGACTTATTTCATTCTCGAGACGAATGATGAATTTAGTGCTACAATAATACAGCAGAGAGGCACATAACGCGTAGGTGGTCGCTGATAAGAGGCCAGCCAGACATCTGAGAATGCAGAGATAGCGTCTTTATGCGTTCAATGTAGTTATGCGTATCTCAGCTGGTTGCATAACTAGGTTTTGTTTTTTATTTTTTTTTATTCAGAAAAACGAAGAAGACTCAACTACCTAACGATAAGGTAAACCTGATTTAAAATATCATATTTTTGTTTAAATACATTTTCTATAAGCTAGTTTTGCTTACTTTTGTCACGTTAACGTAATTTAAAACTTAAATAAACAGAGAAATATTGACTTAAAAATTTTATACGGTTTTTGTACCTATGTCCCGCTTTCGGCGAAAGAATTCCGCTTTTTTCACTAAAAAAGTTTCAAAATCCTGACTTGACAAAAACAATCTGGCAACGCTGATTTGTACTGTAAGGATGCCAAGGTTTGCCGCCCTGCCTAAAAACAAACTACATTCCACAGTCTAATTATTTTATTCATAGGGTCTTGTGAAATCCCGCTAGGACGAGGATCATGCCAACATTTTAACATTTTTATAGGATTGCGCAAGTGTACAAGTGTCCGCTTCCGGGTTTACTTGCATAATTTAAACACTTTCATCATCATTATATCAGCCACAGGTCGCCACTGCTGAAGGCCTCCGCTATAGATTTCCAAAGTCAAAGTCAAAATCTTTTATTCAATAAAACCACAAGGATCACTTTGAAACGTTAATTTAACTGTCTGTTTCTTCACGAACAATTCAGGAAAGAAAGGCAAGAAACTAGGTTGGTTGTTTTTTTTAATGGTCCTTTTAGAATATATAACAATACATGAAAGAAAATACGTCTAAATTGTAACATTTTGAACGAGTTGGAGCAATTTCAATCCCAAGCTTCTCCATCATCTAAATAATCCGATATTTTATAGTAGGCTTTGTTATAAAAAAAATAATTAATTAAATACGTTTTTAAATGTGTTAATTGTCAATTTTTGTACATCACTTGGGAGTTTGTTGTAATAGCGAACACCTCACCAGAGCGACCGATTTTATGCGGCCTGCACCCAACGGCTCCTAGCAAAAAGGATTGGCAAGCAGGAGTGGGAGTGGGCAGGGCACATAGCTTGAAGAACTGACGGACGTTGGGTAGAAAGGTCCTTGTGTGGAGACCACGCACTGGCCAGTGCAGGATGGCCTCCCACTAGATGGAAAAACGACCTCTTAAATGTTTATAGTTTGCTTGTAATAAAATTTAAGTTTAGGTATACATAGAGTAGTAGAGTTCTATGTGGAAGGGCTCACTCGGGGAAGTAACACCACCATACCTATTTATGTCGCCTGGCATTGCTGCGTTTCGGTTTGAAAGGTATGGTTGCCGATGAGATAACAGGCACAAGAGGCTTTATAAGTCGCGGCACATAAGTCTAGCGCTGAGCGATACACAGAGGGGATAGCTGCGCATGGGTACTGTCGCGCTAACAATACAATAGCCACTATTGGCTTAATTGGAGATGTTCCTTACCATTGCAATTGACGTATTTGTAGACTCTGCTGTCCTTTTTTGGATTTTCTCTAAATCACCATTTAATTTAATGTTTCCCGCTTTAATAACTTTGGCAGTTTGTTTTATCTGGCTCAAATTTACAGTGCTGCTGTCCGAATGACTGATTAAAGTACTTGTAGCTTCATCAATCTCACTTTTGATTTGTTTCAAAGAATCAATTAATTCATTTGATTCGGTTTAAAAAAAACACGTCATAAACCATTTTCCTTGCCTGTTTTTTCAAAACAGTATTTTTTCTAGGCATATTCACTTTAAAGTCACAAACAAACTTAATAAACTAAATTTAACAAACAAATTCAAATAACAACAATAACAATACAATTAAGAACGCGACTGTACACTGGATGTGCGCGGGGTGTCGTATTAGTGCGGGGAACGGAATGCGACTGGAGAGCCAATCGGCGCTACGCACACCCGCCCTTCATCCCGCTAGCCCCCCTCAGGTACTTTATTTTATACTTCTGCGCAATAACGGTCAGCGCTAGACTTATTTGCCGCGACTTATACTCATGTATGCCTCATGTGATGGACGCAGAGCAGTGCACCGTAGGGCACGTTCCTAAAGTGCGAGACCTACTAGGTTAATATTTGTTATAGGCGATGGTTAACAGCTAACATCAGGTGGCCATATGCTTTTTCCGTCTCCAGATCGTTAAAAAAATACATCTACGAATGTTATTGCTGGACTCGTAATATCAAAACAGCTGCCAAACGAATTTAATATAGGTACCAAAATAAACCACAAGATTGGATAAATCCTAAGAAGAATTTAGCAAGTAATTTACCTAACCAGTCAGGCTTTGTTATTTGAGAACATTCGGACACAAAATTTCAAGATGTTTTCCGGCAACTCTGAATGAGTTGTCCCTACGGTTTGAACGCTGGCTCCAACGTGGTTTTTAACAGTGTTCCCAGAAAATACTAACCTCTATCCCAATTTCGTTTAAGTTGTTGGGTAAGATTTGATTTAAGCTGCTTGTAGACCAGATTAGTTAAAAAAGTAAATAAGGTAATAACGGTCAACTACCTTTTAGGTAGTTTTTAGGGTTCCGTACCTAAAGGGTAAAACGGTACCCTATTACTAAGGCTCCGCTGTCTGTCCGTCTGTCACCAGGCTGTATCTCATGAACCGTAATAGTTAGACAGCTGAAATTTACACAAATTATGTATTTCTAGTGCCGCTATAACACGGAATACTAAAAACAGAATAAAATAAATATTAAAGGGGGGCTTCAATACAACAAACGTGGTTTGTTTGCTCGTTTTAGCTCGGTATCAATAACGGCAACAGGTAGACGCTTGAAATAATCACAGAATATTTAGTTATAAATTCAATTTAAAAATTCATAAATAAATTATAATAAAACAAATATTTACGGGGCGCTGCCCTACAACAATGGAACGGAACCCTTCGTGCGCGTACTTGGCCGATTTAATCTTATATATATATATAAAAGAAAGTTGTGTTAGTTATACTATTTATAACTCAAGAACGGCTGAACCAATTTGGCTGGAAACTGGTGGGGAGGTAGCTTAGAACCAGGAGACGGACATAGAATACTTTTTATCCCGTTTAACCGCGTTCTCGTGTGACATGACATAAAACGTCAAAGAGAATACAAGTCACTATAAAACGTAATATAACAAAAACTTATCTGGCATGGAATAACAAAACGCAAATGACAGCTAAACGTAATTTTGTCTATGGTTAAGTATGGTTGTAAAATGATGACCGGGGACAACAATTGACAATTCTACCAGGGTGACGTATATTGACAGCCCGCGCTATATGCATGTCAAGGCGGTACTAAGTTCGGCGGGTCAACTAGTTTTTAATATAAAATGAGCATTCTTTAAACTAATAATCTTTATGTTGTAACAGAAAAGACGTAATACAAGAATTTATTCCACGATTTGAACACATTATTCAATTTGACCCCTCGTTTTACGCCGCTACGGGCTTAAAACTGACTTTGCAACCAACGCATTTAAACTAGACTAACCTATTAAAAAATCGCGACCAAATCGATCCATACCTTTGGGAAATACATTGCCACAGACAAACTCACAGACTTAAGCGTCAACTTAGTTCATTTCATTTGTTCAAATCCTTTACAAATTGCATATGCTTGAACAAGTCAGATCAAACCATTAAAATATGTGTTGGCCCTCACGGACAATTGAAACACGCCAACTATTTAGATGAACATATTTTATCACTTTCACATCACACTAGTTCATTCCTTGACGACTAAAAGAAGACAACTAAATAGGTATTCACTGTGTCAAACTCATCGCCTTCTAGTGTAAAACAGTTTCAGATAAAATAGACCGACAACGACTTCGTTGTCGGTCGTTTTCGGTCGACGATAACTTCATACTGTTTTACACAGGAAAGCTTACATTTTAGTTAAATTACCACCGTTATCTTATTAATCCAGAAATAGTTTAATATTATAATTTAAATAAAACAAGATTTTACAATATTGAATTAGGACTAATTATACAAGTACTTATACATTTCTTCTCTCTTCAATCAATCAACACACTTATTAATCTTACATATGTCACACAATCAAATAATTAACAGACACATATAGAATAATACAATTTATAAAAAGAACAGAGTGAAACAGAGTGACGACCCCTGTGGTGCAGTGGGCGAATAGCCGGCTGAGACGCAGGAGGTAGCGGGTTTGATTCCCGCCGCGGTATAAATGTTTGCATGGTCTACAGATATGTTTTCTGGGATTAGATGTTTTTCTATATATTATAAGTATGCATTTACAAAATATGTATACAAGTAGACTATCAGTTATCAGGTTTTCATAATACAAGCTCTGCTTAGTTTGGGGCTAGTTAGCGCTGTGAAATGTCCAGTAATATTTATTCATTTATTCATTAGTTCTAAATAATAACAGGTTATGTTAAGATCTGCAAAAACCCTTATAACACCCATATTTTTGCGTCGGAGGGTGTAAAATAACCAAACCAGCAGTTGAGTCATATAAAGACCATTTTAATGACCTATAACTATAAAATTCAACACTAATATAGCATTAGATCAGTAAAAATGGTTCCCAAGACACTGGGTGAATTGCAAATAGGTACCTAATTTGCAAATGCTGAGCTGAGGACTCTTTCGTCACCACATTTAGTTATATTTTTATAGTTAGGTATATTATATTTTAATGAATGTACAATGCGCATCTCTATGTTTTTCTCGTCACTACTACTGGTAGTCTATGGTTCCATCAGTAGCTCTCTGAACGTGTGTGAAAAAAAAAATGGCGTACTCTTGTATAAATGTATTTGGTAACAAATAAAATAAAAAGCTAATGTGTATTCAAAGTGATTTCAATCGAGTAAACCACGGATCCTCAACATATTTTTTGTGTCATTTGTTTCTGTGTCCATTTGTGGTGGTCTGAATAAATATTTTTTCTTTCTTTCTTTATAATTTAGGATTTAGCCAAAACTTTCTGAGCGTGGATTTCTCTATGAAATAAATAATTCACAGTGATCTAATTCATAGATTAGAGCTTCAGTTTATTTCTTCAGAGGAATAAACTTAGAACTACCCTGTTTTCGTAATTTCAACCTTTATCGCAATTTGATCAATCTGCGATAATATTTCCGTCTGTGCCCCAAAGAGACGGAAATTGGGATCAACATTTTAAATTTACGGAAATTAACATAAAACAAACTTTCGCTGACTTACAAATAGATATTTTCTCTCTCTCTCGGTCTCCGATCTTCATGTCGGAGGGAAAAAAGTGGAAAATAAAAAAAAATTGATGTTTTATTTTACAATCATTTCCTTTCTATGTCTCTGAGTGCTAGTGTTAATCGTGAAAGAATCTAATATAAAAAACCTTCAGATTTTAAAGTTATGTTAAATCGTTATCACTAGGAAATACAATTTACGGTATGACCGTTTGGCTTCGCAACTCCAGAACGAATTCCAGGTGCTGTCAAATTTACGATCAATAAAGAAAACCCTTGAATAACACGTCATTCTCCAAGTTTGTATACCTTCAATTTATTTGACAGCAACCGGATTTCCGTTGAGGTATTCATTCAAAAATTAATTCTAAAATTGTATTATTTATTTAATAACTTTTAAATAAATAACCAATTATTTTTAAACAATGTACTATAAAAGATAATTATAATTATACTTTACTACCGTCAATATTTCATTATTCATGAACTAATAAAACAATAAATTGCAATCAAATATTAAAGTATGCAAGTAGACATATTACCCGTGCGCGATAAGTTGGGACCTGAGCGCGGTGACGTCATATTGACATGTTTGTACCGCCCGCAAAAAAGCGAACAAAACAAGCAGCCGCCCGCGGCTTCGTCTTTGTTGTTTTTAACCTAATTTATTATGTTACTCAGGGAGGACGCTGCTTTTTATCTAATCTTTTTTACACTATTTAAATTATATAAAAATACAATGTTTAAGTTTATACATTTATTTTATCTATTATTTACATTATCTCATCTTCGTCACTACTTAGTGGACAGGTAAACAAAACTGTTTGTTCCGTTTTTAGTTTTCAAAAAACTCTAACACTTTTAGCACGAGGTTTCTTTCTCCGCTATGCAAAGGTTTACCCTTCGTAATGATAACAAAAACACTTAACAAGAACTATAACAACAAAACAATGACACAAACTATAACAACAAAAACTACAACAACAAAACAATAACACAAACGAAAACTAAAAGAATTCCAGAGCGCGTCGTTACATGACGTAGGCCAGTACGAGACTAAAAACCCTAGTAAAAAATAGTGATGCGAACGGTACAATACGGGCGCCATCGGGGAAGTGCAGGGGAAGCGGTCGGGGAGTCGCATTCCTAGCAGGTCCCAAGTTATCGCGCACGAGTAATACATATAAATAAAAACGATAATTTGTAGCCAAAGCTATCATTTTTAAACAAGGTAATATAAATTGCAAATTAAATTATAGCTCACTTCCGTCAATATTTTATCACATAAAATACAATCATTTAATATTACCAGTTATATAGATCAATGAGATAATTTAAAAGCAAGCTAACAATTGCTATTAGTTTATCTCATATAGTGTAGTTTATTGATATATCTATCTCATTCGACGACCAGTGGGCGTATAGTTGGCTGAACCGCAGGAGGTAGCGGGTTCAATTCCCGCCGCGGAACATATGTTTGCATGATATACAGATATTTGTTCCGTGTCTTGGTGTTTTTCTATATAATATTACTAGTTGATCTGGCGAACTTCGTACCGTCTTGACATACATAATATGACGCGGGCTGTCAATATACGTCGGCCATCATTAACTACATAAATGTTTAAGATTTTTTTTTATTCATAATATCTTCTTGCGTGATATTTTTTCGGATATTATAATAGTTATTTTGCTATTCGGGACGGAGACAAATACAACTAATCAAAAATCATCTAAATCGGTCCAGCTGTTCTCGAGTTATAAGTGTTCGAACAAACCCGACCTCGTTTTATATATTAAGAAGATTAGTATGCATTTACAAAAAAAACACATAAGTATTGTATCAGTTATCTGGTTCACATAGTAAAAGCTCTGCTTAGTTTGGGGCTAAATAGCGCTGTTTGAAATGCCAAGCAATATTTATTTATACTCATACTCATTTATTCAAACCGTAGGGACACAATGGAACAGTTGGTTACGTCAATAACAGTACTTACTTAATTACTCACATGTCTTTATCTAAGTAGAGGTGCCAGAAACAGACAAGCATTTCATATATACGAGTACCTATTTACATTTATGCTTAAAAATACTCATTATTAATTAGGTAGGTACACAAGATTATAGCTGCTCTAAGAATTGTCAAAGAATTGATTATAATAGGTACCAATTTTGAATTTTAAATTGCTGCGTTTAACACTATGTAACATAAATTTTATTTTAAACATTGAATTGCTTTCATCATCATCATCATATCAGCCGTAGGACGGCCACTGCTGGACCAAAGCCTCCCTCATTGATCTCCAGGAACTGCGGTTGGAAGCGGCCTGCATCCAACGCCGACCTGCGGTTCTTACCAAGTCCTCTTCCCATGTTGTAGGTGGACGTCCTACGCTGCGCTAGTCGGTTCGTGGCCTCCATTCAAAACCTTTCCGGTCCCAGAGGCCATCTGTTCTGCGCGCTATATGGCCTGCCCATCCGGGTTGGATTCGACGATTGACCTCTTTCTCGAAGTTGAACCTACCTAATTGGAGTGTTTGTCCTAGGTATACATACGCGTCGACAACTTCAAGAGCCGAGTTCTCAACCATAACTGGGGCAGGCACGACATGGACATTCGACATAATTTTCGTCTTGTCCATGTTCATTTTAAGCCCGACCCGTTGGGAAACTCGATTGAGCCTTCGAGCATCGTGCTGAGCTCTTTCATCGACTTTGCCATGACCAAAATATCGTGGGAAAACCGAAGGTGAATTGCATTAGTCATTGATTTTAATGAAATGTCCAGCTATGCATTATAAAATGTCGAATCGTAGCTGCTGTAAAAGGGCATTGTCAAATTACCTAAATAAATCCTAGCAAAAAAAATGTATATAGGTAGGTACCTAATCCTAATATCACAGAAAAAACAATTAAAAAAAAAAAATAATAATACATACCTACCATTATTATAAATACGTGAATTATCACGTACCGTCTTATCGGTGTTTAACAGGGATAGAGGATGGGTTCTAGCGCCAGCCTGGAGGCCATGTCTTCATGATGCAAGTGACAGAAGAGTGAATGGACCTGGTAGAGACATAGTTAGTGTTGTGTGTTTGCCTGTACCAAGAACTACCGAAAAAAGCAGCAGTGATGATAATGATGATGACACAGCGGGTCAACGAACTGTGCTTTCGTTGACCCAATCCCCATCACCCCGCCCGTCCACTCGCGCGCAGAGGACAGCGGCGCGCAGTGCGAGGCGAGACGTTATTCGGAGCGGATCGCACTCAGCCTGATGAAGGTTCACGAATTTAACCGAAACATTGTCGGTCGAAACACCGATAAGACGGTACGTGATAAATCCCGTATTTATAATAATGATTGAAATCAATCACGAAAGTTTTCTAAGTAAAAATACATACCTACTATCAAGTAATTTCCTGTGAAATGTAGTCGTTAAAAGCTTCTATCATGCTATAGTAGCTTTTCCTAATTAATACTAATTTTAATTTTATTTTGTATATGGCATAGTCCATTTCACGCAAATCTTTATCTAAGGAGAACGGGCATCCTGGTCTACAGTCCAATAAAAATGAGCAGCACATTTTCGAATTGGCATACAATAGTACATCAAAATATACTATTGGAACTTTCCCCAAAAGTCTGTCCGTTTTGAGTTACAGCCATGCAAACATCAGCATTTTTTGTTTTAAAGAACATAAAATAACGGTTTCACGATTACTATATCCATACATAAAGGCTCCTATACAATGCAGTAGCAAGAGCGACAAGGGAGAAAAGCGATGTAAGGGCCGTGGGGAGAGGGATGCGTACGCGGGGGAGGGGAACGGTTGTGTACGCGCCGCGCCGGACGGCTACAATAATCAGTCGCATCGCATCAAGTGAGTGGCTACGTCACGTCTTGTTACGATAGTGCTGTGTTTGAACTTCTTTCTCTGTTTTTACTGACCCTGGCTTGCTTTTGGACCCTGTTTCTTTCCCTAATGTGTTAACTTTGGCTCGACTTATTGACTTTTGAACTGCCTACCGATAATGGAAGTTTTTCGAAACTGTGTGATGTGTCGTCGAGGACTTTACCGCGGACGGTACCAGCAGCATATCTTGGCTGATAACCTGCAAAGGGAACGACCAGAATTCGCCGCGTGTATACAACAACATGCTGTGTTGGAGGTTAGTTACCTTTTATTTTTATTATATTGAGTAGTTAGGCATAGGATTTATTTATTTTAAGTATTAATTGTTATTATTTTCAGGTGGTGTTCGACAGTACTCGAACCTTGTGTCACCGATGTTGGCAGAGGACTGAGCGTGATCATAGACCTGCACAGCAAGCGGCGCGAGCGCCTGGTACATTGCACTCTCAAGAATACACGAGGGCACCGAACACTTCGGTGCATTGTATTTACAACAACTGTGCTAATATTACCTGTAATCATATACCAAACGCGATAAGAATTAATGTATTTTGTGAGTGCAAGCTTTTTATTCCTGATAGCGCTAGGGTGTGTACAGAACACTTACAAAATAATGAATGGAGCAACCTGCCGCAAATGTGTAATGTGACACATGATTTTAATGACGCTCAGTTTACATCGCTCTGTGACTTGATGAGAATGGCTGCTAACAACCAGCCCAGAATCGACTTCGAAAACAGAGGCACCTTGTCTAATGAAGAGATGCACTTATGGACTGGGCGCACTTATGATCAGTTCGAAGCTATATTAGAACAAACTCCGTCACTAAGTGAACGTTGTAACCAGCCTAGAACTGCATTAGGCATCTATTTAACAAAACTTAGAACTAGAGACTCTGATGAGAGACTGGCAACGTTATTTCATATGTCTCGTCGAAAACTAGAACGTTTTTTGCCTATAGTTCGAGAATGTCTGAGCAACGATTACGTTGTGCTGCATCTAGGTGTGGACCACATTACCAGAAATGATATCCTTCAAAGAAACTTAACAATTCCAAGGGCTTTATTTGGAAACGATGAAAACATCAAATCCATAATTATATGTGACGGTACATATATATATATATTAACAAAAGCTCCAACTTTTTGTTTCAACGGCTGTCATACAGCTTACACAAATATCAAAACTTGTTGAAGCCGTTTTTAATGGTATTCACGGACGGCTATATATTAGATGTCAAAGGGTCATTTGCCGCTACCAGAACCGATGCCCAGATCATGAGTGAAATAATGAATAACGAAGATGAGCCGCTGCATTGGTTACTCGAACGTAATGATGCGTTTATCCTAGACAGAGGATTTAGAGATAGTTTGCAGGATATAGAAGCTTGTGGCTACGAACATCATGTGCCACCAACTAAAGACAGAAGAGAAAATCAACTCACTACAGAACAAGCTAATCAGTCTCGTTTGGTCACCATGTGCCGATGGGTGGTGGAAGTAGTAAATGGGAGATTTAAGCGAGATTTTAAACTTTTGCGTCAAAACTATTTTAATAAAACGTTGCCAAAAATGTTTGTTGACTTCAAAATAGCTGCAGCCATTCTAAACCACTTCCACGCCCCCATCGAAAATAGTTCACACTTTTTGAATTCAATAAGAGCTAAAATACACATACCAAACACATTGCACAATTATGTGGAAGCAAAGAGATTGAATTATAAGAGAGCAGACTTCATGCGAATCGAAGCAAATGAAATAGAAAACTTCCCAAGGCTTAGTGAAGAACAAGTCATATATTTTGCCTTGGAAACTTACCAGTTAAAGCTCGCTCGATCATATTGTAGCGAGCACTTACAAAATGGTCTTTATATAATCGAGACGTATAGAGATAACGCTCTAGAAGACTTGGCACAATATGATATCAACGAAGAGGCTTGGCTATTACGTGGACGTATACAGTCTCGACATGTCCGAGCCAGGAAATATTTTTGTTATATATTAATCAATAATATTAATAACAATATTACACAATATTATTGTACCTGCTTGACAGGGCGACGTACGTATAGGTACTTGTGCCCATGTACTGTCAATTATATGGTACGTAGGTTATGCCCGTCATGAAGGGTTCAATGAACCTGCATTGTTCCTTAACAGTATTCTCATCGATGATGATGATGATGATAATGTTTAATAACATATTGTTTTGATTTTTTAAGAAGATGTTGTTTTTATTTGTATTACTACTTACCTAACTTAAATAAAATCATTACATTACACAAAATGTTTTTTTAATTACCACGATATTCAATGTTTGGCACTAAATATTATCAGATTCAATTTTTAGTAGAACTCAGATCGGACAATACTTAGAGAAATGCGACTTTCTACATATGAAAATACATAGAATTACCTTTATATTGGCATATGACTCATTTTTATTGCAAGGTAGACCAGCTTCCATACACTTATGTCCGTTCTCCTTTATTAAATAGTTTGACTCCATTACAAAGAAAACTCTTTGAAAGTTAAGCTAACCTAGTAGTTGGGTGTCGAATGCTGCCACCATGCCTTGTTTGGTAGGAATGGGTAGAATTCAAAGTTGGAAAATCTTGTATATATTTTTTTTAATATACAAGAGTCACTGGTACATACGCACTAGTCAGCGTCATTACCCCTTATTGAGAAAATGCATTTCGGCATGTTTCTCTTGAAAGAGATCGCTTTGAGCGATTAGACCCATTGCACTTACATTTATTGTTGCGTTAACTTTGCTATTCCAATTCTTGTGGTGTGCAATAAAGAGTATATCTATCTATCTTGTATAGGTAAAAATATATAGAAAAGTTATAGAAGGAAAATATACGTTTTAGAAAACAGATCTGTGTTATTTTATATGTGATAATATCTCTAGTCGTTGGTTTGGAGTAAATCTAGTGGCGCGTGTGGGGTGAAGTGGGGGTGAAAATTGAAATCTGCGCGACGAAGTTCGGGGCCTTAACTCAGCACCCTTTGTGATCAACATTAATTAAAACATCTTCATTGGAATTTCACAAACATTTATAATCTTCGACATAAATTCCTTTCGAGTGGTTTCGCCTTCCGGTCTTCAAAGTCCAAACCAAAAACGTTGAAATCCTCGGAAAACATAGACAAATTTAAAAAGTTTCGATCCTACACAAGACGCGTTTATTACCTCTCCGAAAACTAGCAATACAAGACCACAAATAAATTACCTAAATAGGAACCCAAAATATCCATTCCTGACATACATAGTCCAGTCATCCTTATTACGTAAGCCAGTTGCTGTCGCCCACTTGTCGTTTGTCCAGGCCGTCTCATTTACACCTACAGTACATATTTTTAAGGGACGACCTGACCGAGCGACAGCTATAGGGGCTGGCTTTAGTGGACATCCTGGACTTGACCTGGACTCCGTGGACCTGGACCCTCTGGACCTGAACCTGTCCCCCTGGGCTCTCTTGACGTTAACACCCAGGATTCTCCATGGACCTGGACTCTCTGGACCTGGACCCCCTGGACCTAAACCCCCTGGTCCTGGACTCCTTGGACCTGGTCCCACTGGACCTGGACTTGGACCCCCTGGACCTGAACCCCCTGGTCCTGGACTCCTTGGACCTGGACCCACTGGACCTGGACCTGTACTCCCTGGACCTAAACCCTCTTGACCTGGCCCCTGGACCCTGACTCCCTGGGCCTGGACCAACTTGACCTGGACCCCTGGACCTGAACCCCCTAGACCTGGACCCCCTGGACCTGTACCTGGACCCCTGGACCTGGTCCTGGACTCCCTCTACTAGACTTCTTAGATTCTCCCTGGACCTAGACTCCCTGGACCTGGACCCCCAGGACTTAGACTCTCGGACCTGGAACCCCTGAACCTAAACCTTCTTGACCTGGATCCCCTGGACCTGGTCTTCAAGGACCTGGACCTCTAGACCTAGACCCCTTGGACCTGGACCCTCTGGATCTGGACTCACTAGAGCTGGACCCCATTGATCTGGACGTCCTGGACATGGACCTCCAGAACCTGAACCACTTCTTATTCATACATCTTCATCATTCTCATTGAATGCTTTTTCCACTTCAATATCCTGTTTGATAGTTTTATCCACTTGAAAATCCTCTTTGAATGCTTTTTCCATTTTGATATCATCTTTAATTGCTTCTTCCACTTTGATATCCTCCTTGATTGCTTCTCCTACTTCGATATTCTTTTTGTTTGGTTTTTCCATTTTTATATCCTATTTGCTAGCTTTTTCTACTTTGATAAACTTTTTGTTTTCTTTGTCATCTTCGTTATCCTCTTTGGTTGCATTTTTCTTCGATGTCCTCTTTGGTTGCTTTTTTACATCGATATCCTCTTTGATTGCTTCTTCCACAAAAAGAAAAATACGCGAGCTGCGAGTAGCTCGCGCACCACGCGACCTCTAGTCTATATATATAAAACAAAGTCGGTTTAGTTACAGCAGTTTTATCCAATAACGATTTTGATAATCTTTGATTTTTTGGATTTGTCTCCGCCCTGAATAGCAGAATAACTATTTAAAAATTGAAAAAATTCACGCAAAAAAAAATATGAAGAAAACACATTTTCTTATACGTATATGCAGCTAGTGATTGACAATTCTACTGGCGACGTACATGTGCAGCCCACATCATGTGCATCATGTGCAGATTAGAAGTGCGCGCCGAGTATAAAAAAGCCAGCGGCGGCGCGCCGTCAAAATACCTTAAGCGGCGGCGTGACGCCGGCGGCGTCAAACATTCGATATAATTTTTAAGAATATGAAATTAGGTTGATAAAGACAAACAAAGTAAATTAATAGGTAAAGTATTTAATCAAAAAACAAGAGCTCAAGAATCATTCCTTGGTATTTTCTTTACAACTATTATAATTGTCATGAACGAAAACTATTTTGTTCAGTCTATGAGGACTTAGACGAGATCTTTTTGCCGTAATAACAAGCCCAGCAACGGAAAATACTCTTTCGCTGGGAGTACTAGTAGCAGGTATACATAGTACTGCCCGTGCTAAAGATGACAAATACGGATATGCAGATTTTTTTGATTTCCAGTAGGCTAGGAGATCTCCATCTTCGAGTTCCCCAGGATCTGCAGTTGCTATATATTTCCAGACCTCTTGGTCGATATCATCATTATTCACTGAGTCACGGTATGTGTAGCTATGTTTGCGAGAAAGTTGAGTTAGTAAAGAAACTTGCTTGCTTGTACTGGCAGTTGGGGTTGTCTCTTGAAGATCTCCATCTCTACCTTGAGCAACACCTTTTATTTCATTGACACACTCTGCTAAAAAGGACGCAGGTGTCTTCTGGTGAGCATCAAGATAAGTTTCTATTTCTTTAAGCCTCATAAAGCGACAGTCTAACAGTGCCGCAGTGACAACAGTTTTCGTCGTGGGGAATCTTTTATCCAGGCTAGCTAACATATTATCTTTTAGGGTTAAGATAATCAAAGTTTCATCGTCGTCCCCAAATGAATTGAGCACATCTTTAATTTCTGTTTTGAAAACGAGAGCGAGGTTGATTGTGGATTTCTTCTGTGACGATAGAACCTCAACAACATCTCGGAACTTCCTTAAGAATTTAATTAGGTCTTCTAACAGGTTCCACTCCGTCTGAATGATTTTTAAATCATCTTGGTCGATCTTCTTTAAAATGTTATTAATGGGATTTCGGTTGCAGCAATGTGCCATACTCTCCAACATTTCTAAAATACTATGCCAACGTGTTGGTGTGGACGTTTTAACGCTGGGAATGTGCTCTAAATTACCAAATAGAGGACGATCTTTTATTTCATGGCCCTCCTCGTTTTCGCAAATAGGATCATTTTCGTCTTCTTCGATCGCTTGAGCAGCTGACTCTAGTGAAATTATTAATTGCTTTTGTTCAGTATCGGCTTCTTTTTCTAACTGTGGTAATCGGTACCTGACAGCTATTACAATTTTTTTGCACTTTATTACGAGACTCCATATCTGAGGAGTGTTTTTTATTCCGTCAATGGTCACTAGGTTATGAAGTCCATGACCTAAGCAAAGATGCCCATCGATTTTTGCTAGTATAACAGCTCGTTTTACATTCGCTCCTGCATCAGTTACACTGCAAATCTTTTTGTCGATTAGTGCAAACTCCTTTTTAGTTTCGTCTATAACTTTTTGAATATTCTCTCCACTTTTTGTTCCTTCGATGAGTTCAGTTTTGAGAGTGAACGTTTTCAGTTCGAAGTCTGAGAAAAATGTGTGAGATAAATTGTGAATGTAGAAAAAAAAGCAAACGTTACACATACATAATAATCTCCGAAATCTCGCCCATCCCTTTTCTGACTCTCTTAGTATGGATGGGAAGAGAAGCCGCTTTCTTTTTTTTCCCAGCCCAGCATGGAAGCGAAATAACTATCTCAATACCAAATTTCATCCAAATCGGTTCAGCAGTCTAAGCATAAAGAGGTAACAGACAGACAGACAGACAGAGTTACTTGCCCATTTGTAATATTAATATGGATTTTTTTCATAATGTTTTATGAAAAGAAAGATAAATGAATAAGCTACAATAACCCCATAGTTACAATAGCCACGGGTCACCTTATACAAAAGCATAATGTTACGTACAAAGAAGATAGTATTATTAAGAAAAATATTTACCGTTAGTGAGATAGTGAAGCGTAAACGTGATATAATTGAGCCGCCTATAGCCATCTGTCCACAAATCAAATGTGAGTGCTAGTTGATATGCTTTGTCACATATTATTTGCATCTTCACGTTATCAAGCATACTTTCATAAATATCATCCAATCCAGCACGACTGATAGAATCGCGTGAGGGCAAATCTGAACTAGAAACTATTATGCCATATTTCTGAAATACATATGCATACATAGCAAAATGTTAGTAATGAACTAATGAATCAAAGAACACATATTTATTAACAAACATTAAAAAACACCTTGAAAAAGTCGATCATCCCTTCGTCAGCAATAGAATCAAACGGCATCAAAGATTTGCACATCCACAAAGCTAAATCTCTCGTCAATAGCCATTTGTCGATAGTGGGTTTGGGTGCATTTTCCGTGCGACCAACACCAGGCAAAGTTGATTTAGAAATGCGGTCCACATTAAAAAATTGTTTTATATTCGTTTTCGCCTTTTCTACGTCAATATCTGAACGAATTTTATGCTCGTCTCGAAGGTGTCGCATTAGATTACCTGTGCTCACCGTTTTGCCATATTTTTTAATATTTGCTCTGCAACAAAGCGATAAGCTCATCACACCAAATCATTGAAAGCCATTGAAATTAAACACTCACAAGTCACAACAATAGCAATCAAATATGTAGGTATACCTTGTTTTTTTACGAATGGAGTAAATTATAACCTCAAAAGTTTTTTATCTCATATTTTTGCGAAATTAACTGCAACGTCTGCAACATACCTGCATGTAACGTACATATTTATCAATTATTCACATTTACGTACGTAGATACATACGTATCTTACAGTTAAACTTGCAAAACAATGAGATAAATAACTTAGAATTTGACGTTTCACTTCACTTCACTCATATAAAAACAAGGTATAGGTACTTACGATCCCAATGAAATGTCCGCGCCACACTCATCCTTCTTCGAAGTTAAACAAACATTGCAGAACACAAGGTCTTCCAAAACTTTCTTTTTTTTGTTCTCATTTTCATCGTGGAGAACCAAATCCCCGAAATATTTCCAGCATGAACTACTTTTTGTTTTAGCATTGAAAAGAATTGACACCGTAAACCTTTTTAATTTATAAGTTTCAATATCTTTATCTGAAGCCATATTTGAAATCAAAATCACGTTAGTTAAGTATTTGTCGCCTAATCAAAAATAAAGTATTTATTATAGTTAGATACACTCGCTGGTCGCTGGCTGAGTAACTTGAGCTTCGTCGCGAGTTTGCCGTAGAAAAGCCCCGGGCCCCCACCGTGCCCCCCGCGTGTTCTTGTCCCGCGCGCCCGCGTCTTTTGATATGACATGACATTTCGCTCTCGGCGCGAAATTTCAAACGGTCGGCGGCGGCGGCAGCGCGCTGGGTGTAGATGGCGGCGGCGCGCCGCGGCGGCGCGCACTTCTAGTGCAGATGGCCGATGGGGCCGGAAAGTTCTCGAAATGAGCCCACGGAGCGGCAAGCGCAGCGTAGGACGTCCACCTACAAGATGGGCAGACGACTTGGTAAGAACCGCAGGTCGGCGTTGGATGCAGGCCGCTTCCAACCGCAGTTCCTGGAGATCAATGAGGGAGGCCTTTGTCCAGCATTGGACTTCCTATGGCTGATATGATGCTGATGATGATGATCATGTGCATGTCAAGGCTGGTGTGTAAATAAGTATAAGTTTTTATTATTAGGTTGGGGAAAAAGTCTTTTCGCAATATAGTATGTATGAACTTGTAATAAAATCTCTTTGGCTATACTATTTTTATTTGGCTGGTTTTGGTATCATTCAAAGTTTAAATTTTAAAGAAGATAAATCCAAATTCAAATTAGGAAAATGTGTGATTTTTATTTGTGTTTCGTACTGTGAAGATGAGCGAATCTAATGAAGAAATTCGATTTATTTTTAAATTTTACTACAAAAAAAATAAAAATGCAACGAAGGCCGCGAAAAAATTTTGCGATGTTTTTGGACCTAGTGCAGTGTCTGTGAGAGTAGCACAAATTTGGTTTAAGCGTTTTCAATCCAGAAATTATGATGTCAAAACTGCACGTCGTTTTGGTCGCCCTATTACGGATAATATTGATGCCATTTTTGAAAAAGTGGAGCAAGATCAGCATATCAGTAGTTACGACGTAGCTGAAAAACTGGGAATTTACCACAAAACAGTTTTAGCGCAATTGAAAAAAACTGGGTACACAAAAAAGCTCGATATTTGGGTACCCCACGAGCTCACTGAAAGAAACCTAATAAATCCTGTACTCATTTGTGATTCTTTATTACGACGTAATGAAACCGAACCATTTTTGAAGAAGCTGATAACTGGTGATGAAAAGTGGATGACGTATGACAAGAACGTGCGAAAAAGGTCGCGGTCAAAGGCCGGTCAGGTTTCACAGACTGTGGTAAAACCCGGGTTA
This sequence comes from Philereme vetulata, assembly GCA_918857605.2. Taxonomy (NCBI): domain Eukaryota; kingdom Metazoa; phylum Arthropoda; class Insecta; order Lepidoptera; family Geometridae; genus Philereme; species Philereme vetulata. The sequence continues at coordinate 5,452,011 of OU975459.1, read as the reverse complement.
ACTCGCAACAAGGTGATGCTGTGTGTATGGTGGGATTCGAAGGGCATTATTCATTATGAGCTGTTACTATACCATATATTCCAGGCAGGACTATCGATTCTGAATTCAACTGCGAACAACTAATGAGATTATAAATAAATAAATATTTCTGGACAATTCACACAGCGCTATCTAGCCCCAAACTAAGCAGAGCTTGTAGAAAGGGAACCAGATAACTGATAGAATACTTATATACTTATTTTTTTTAAATACATACTTATAATATATAGAGAAACAACCAGACCCGGAACAAATATCTGTAGATCATGCAAACATTTGTTCCGCGGCGGGAATCGAACCCGCTACCTCCTGCGTCTCAGCCGGCTATTCGCCCACTGCACCACGGAGGTCGTCAAGATTAAAGCAAGAAGTTGAAAGAAAGCGGCCGGAATTAATCAACAGAAGGAGTGTGGTTTTTCATCATGATAGCGCTAGACCTCACACCTCTTTAACCACTCAGCAAAAATTAAGAGAGTTTGGCTGGGAGGTGTTAATGCATCCGTCGTATAGTCCTGCCCTTGCACCTGTTTCGGTCTCTTCAGAATTCTTTAGGCAGTGTTAAGCATCGTAAAACAGTATTATAATATTTTTGTTGTCGTTAGTACCAATTTTGTAACTAGATGTCGCTAGTAAAAGTGACCGTTCGCTGAATCGCGCTGACGAAAACGCGCAAGAGTTAACAAGGCATTTTTGGTACAATAAACGTAGCTTTTTCCACTAACTAAATCTAGCATTTTTATTCTTCCCATTAATTAATCCCACTTGACCTGGCTGAATCCTGTTCATGGTCCTATCGAGCCGGGTATCCGGATATTCTTGTTACTTCGCACTAGAAATCTGTGGGGATTCCACTGAACGTGCGCACCGGCAGTTTCCTGTCAAGGAAATTGTACCGGGTGGTTGGATGTGTGGTGTGAAACGTCACCCACGATCAACCGAGGAGAGCGGAGGGAACGAGGAACGCTGTGGAGCGGATGTGACGTCATAGCCGTGACGTGCGGACACGTAACGAGCTTGCGACGGTGGCGGCGGTCATTGCGTCACAGGTGTGACGAGGACGGCGCAGCCCGCATCGGCAGCGCAGTAGCGACGTGTAACGTCATCATCATCATCATCATCACCGGTTAAGTGGATGAGTGGTTTGCCAAATGAAAAAACTGTGAGTACAATTCAGTGATTAAAACAGTTCAAATATAGTTCCGTTTTGTTTGCAAGAAATTCAAAATTCAAGACTTAGAAGAAATTTGGAAGATTTTAAGACTTAGAATAGTTTCTCTAAAAGTGTTAAGACGGGGAACCTATGCCCGATTTCATAGCGAACATTTAAACACTTAGAAAAGTTTTTAGAAAATATTTTTTTGGACTTAGAATAATTTTAGTAAAATATTTGAGGACTTAGAATAATTTGTAAGTTGTTGTTTGGAAGTTAGTTTGTTCTGTTAAGTATTTTTGTAATTATCAAACATGTCTTTAGGTACTTACGTTAAGAGTCAATTAAGCTACAAGGCGTCTATTGAAAAGGCGTATGAAAACTTTAAAAAGTCTTCAAAGGAACGACTTCGTAAGGAAGCTTATCTCCTTACCAGGTCTTTGGAGGAAAAATGGAGGATATTTTCAGACGCACATCAGAAGTTAGTTTTGGTCAATAAAATAGATGAAACTGGCTATGTAACTTCTAATTTATATGACTTAGTAGAAGAACTGTATATAGATTACAAGTCTGAGTTAAAAGATGCTCTAAGCTCATTTAAATCGGTACCGCAGCAATCTAACTCACAAACGGCCTCTGTACAGTCCAATAACAATATTAAGTTGCCGAAGATGAATATTCCTACATTTTCTGGGTCATATACCGAGTGGTCGTCCTTTAAGGAATTATATGAATCGTTGGTTCATAATAATGCCGCTCTGGACAATGTGCAAAAAATGCATTATTTAAAAGGCTATCTTTCAGGGGAAGCGGAGCATCTGT